>CM024594.1:987708-1073627 GCA_014182565.1 Eucalyptus marginata | reverse complement strand
TAGTGCTTGAACTATTAGGGAATTGCCCAATCACGACGGTTCCGGCTTAGAATCCTCATTTGTCAATCGGTGGGTTGTTCGGGCAAGCCACCACAGCTCAATCATTGGCCCTTTGGGCCTGAAGTATAGGAGTATCCAAGAGAAGGCTTTCATCTAAAGTCTCCGGTAAGATAGAATGTGAGCCATAAGGGGAAAATCTCTTAACTTTCTTCAGGGGATTTGTCTTTCTCTGCAAGCGAGTATGTTTTGTTTTTTTGATGATGATGCCCCGACTAGCGAAACATGAAGATGTCTGCTGGTGCATTGTAGGGAGTTGTAGAAGGCTTGGGCCGCACAGCACGGGTGGTGGCGGTGAGAGAGGAACTAGGCATAATAGTTTTACGTGGAGGTGTGAATCTGCTGAGCCCGTCCGGCCTCCATTGGAACTACTTGTTTGTTCGACCTCGCGGGGGTGCTTCGGGGGAGAAGCGGTCAGTTGGGGTGTTTTAGGTACGGTGTCCTTGATATTTGCTGGATTTGTTTGCAATTCATAGAAAGCCTGCCAGAACGGGCCGTGCTCCCTAACCTCAGCCTGGAGCCATTGTCCATAGTAGAGTTGATCCCTTTCTTCAAACTTCGCCTCATCATATGGAATTTCTTTGCAATATGAAGCATAATGGCCTATTCTCCCACAGGAGTAGCAATAATGGGGTAGACGTTCATAATGGAAGTCAAGCCATATATTTTCCCCCTAGCCATTCGATAAGTTTGCCAGGTTTTAGAGGTTCCTGTAGGCTAATTTCGACTCTAGCTCTCCCTACCCTTATAGGTAATCCCTCCTTTGCCTCAATTCTGACTTCCAACACCTTACCAACTTCACTAACCGCTTTGCTAACTAGCTGTTCAGTACATCGCTCCGGTGGAAGTCCAAAGACTTGCACCCAAAACGCACAACTTGTGAAATCATAGCAGTAAAGTGGAGTATTTGGGGTCCAAAGTTTAAGTATGACAAGATTGCTGGAAAATAACCAGGGACCGTTGTCAAACACTCGCTATTTTTCCGCTTCTGAATTAAATTTAAATACATAGAGACCTTCCTCCCTCTGAGAAATATCGACATTATCGGTGGGCCAAGCTCTTTTCATTGTATTCTGGAAAGCTGTGAAATTAATGGAAGTATTTGCACCAATTTTCCCAATCTTGCTCAACTTACATTCTTCAATCTTTGCTGCAGGGGGCTCTTCTTCCCATTCTTGGATTTGCTAGGCATTCCACAGGCGGCCTAACCGGCTATAGAGGGCAGCTAGCCGAGCCTCATCTCCTTGACTCGTTTTCTCCATCAGATGATTTACATCTACAAATGGTCTAGAGGGTTGAAGAAAACAGACCTAACGCTGGCAGGACACCCCTTAGTCGAGTTGACGATGAAAATTCAAAACATGCAAAGGTGAATTGGGGGAAATCTAGGTGCGACAGAAAAGATAGGCCTATTTGGAAAGTGAGATTCACCAGGAAGAGGAACGAGAAGAAGGAGAATTGAGGATACGAGCCTCAAAAAATATAGTCTGAGAAGAACGAAAGTTCTGGGCAGTAAAGTCCCAATTGATTGTGGGAATCCATTCGAGAAAACCAAAGAGAACAACACTGGGATTCAGAAACCCAACAGAAACCCGAAAAAACCAGGAAAGACGAAATAGTTAGGGTTGATAAGGTGGGACTGTAACGCAACCACAACCAGAAACTCCGCCCATAAGGCACGATAAGTAGAAGAACCGAAAGGAAAACGAGGGTTTGGCAAGAAGCCAGATGAAGCTACCAGAATAAACGATAGAGAGAAACTCTACATTGTCGAGAGAAAAAGGGATAAAATCTTTGTCCTTGGTCCATATATATATATGGCTGATAAATTCTCATCGCGAGCATTTGTCTTGAAAAAAACTATGTAGTGCCTTTTTGGCTAAAGGATTTCTAACATGTACCGTGTTGTTTTCTGTTGACAGAATTGTTTTAATTGGTTCTGAAATTTACCTAAATAAAAGCAGTGGCTTGAGTTCTAAGAGCTTCATGGCACCTATAATCGGGTTTATTTTAATTGCATGGTCTCCTTCTTGAAAACTTCCCTATAAAATTGGGTAGCGTCTAAGAAAACTTACACTTGTATTGAACTTGAAGGGGGATTTGCCCGCAGAGCTGCAGTGAAATGGTATTCCCTATGGGCAACACAAACAATCCTATTTTCTAACCGTTGCCTTTCATCTCCAGCAGATTCACTAATGAATGCGACTATTGATATGACGGTTGCGTCTCGCCCGCATTAGGTCGCTACCTCCTTTGATGGCATGTATGATTTCCAGTGACTTGAAAAATATATGGTTGGCTCTTGTTGCTATCAATAGATTAAACTAATTTTTATGCACATAATTCAAAGTAAACCTTACCATCGTCGTCCTCTACCTTTATTTTTTATTTATTTATTTTTGGTCGTAGTTATAAAGCTAATTCATCGTAGGTTTGGTAGCAACATTATAATCTCAAATGGACATCAAGATCCTTATAGTAACAGAGGGTATAAAAAGTCGAATGCTCCTCACCGTACAATCCATCCGAAGAGTAAAATTCTACATTACTTAATCATACTTAGCAATTTGATCTCTTTTTCAATCGAGGCTCTGAAGAATAATTTAGACAGCATTGCCACTGTGTCTATACAAAGGAAGATACATAACTAGGCCACTTTATATGTTGCTTTGCGACTTGTCTCACATGCTCGCGAATTGCTCAAAGGAAATCAAGAGAAGGGAACCTACTCAAACTAGGAATCTAATTCTAAAGTAGAAAGTAATTTTGTAATTACTTGGTTATTTGGGCATCAAAGCAGAAGCCTTATTTAGATTTGAATTTTCCACTTTGATCGGGTTTTCCTTAGGTTTCAAACTCAAAATATATTCTCATCACTAATTATACATTTCACACTCTCTTGTTGCTTGGATTTATAATCAAAGACAAACAGATCCAGATTGGTTGGTCATGCAACGAAATACCAATGCCAATCTTCTTGCTTTGGAACAATGATATGTTGAACTACTATTACAAAAAAATATCGATGATGAATTGATTCAAGGCCATTTCAATCATAGATAAGAACAAAAGACCAAGTCCTCTGTATCTTACCAAATAGTTATCCTTGTTTTTATTTGTTCCAAATTTGACTTTTGTTGAACTATTCGTGAATGTCAGAATTTATCAAATATTTTACATCAGTACTGTGTAGCTACAGGGCAAGAAATAAATCATAATGAATCAGGTATCTTTTTTGGGAAAGCTTGCCCTGTCAGTCTACAGCAGAATATGGCCAACGAGCTGCAAGTCCCTATTTTGAACAAGTTTGGGAAATATTTGGGGATACCTTCGACTAGGGACGATAAAAAGAGATATGTTTTCATGGATTTTGGGCAGGGTTCACTCTAAACTGGAAGGGTGGAAGGAAAATCTAATCTCAAAAGGTGGCAAGGAGATTCTCCTTAAAACTATTGTGTAGGCTATTCCTCAGTATGCCTTGTCTATTTTTAAGTTACCTATCTCTATTTGCAAATCTATTGAGAAAAGAATAGCGAGGTTTTGGTGGCAGAATGACAGAACTAAATTGGGAATCCATTGGCGGAGCTGGGATGTTTTAAAGAGAAGTAAAGCAGAGGGTGGTTTGGGTTTTTGAGATCTCATTAACTTCAATAAAGCCATGCTAGGCAAGCAGGCTTGGCGCCTATTTACTCAACTGCTATCCTTGTGGAGTAAAGTTTTTAAAGGTCTGTATTTTCATTCTACAACTTTTGGCAGAGCTGACAAAGGATCTCGCCCATCTTGGGGCTGGCAGAGTCTGCTTATAGGACGAGACGCCATTCTACCCAACATTCGTTGGTCTGTAGGTGACGGGAAATCAATCAGGATTAGAGGTGATAGGTGGCTTCCTATGGGCATGTTAGGCGGACCTATGGTCCGAGAGGAACCTCCACTAGTTGCCGATCTTATAGATCAAACAACTAGTACCTGGAATGTCCCTTTGCTCAATCGCTTCTTTGACACTCAAGTTATAGACAAGATCACCTCTATACAGCTGCGACCCCATGTTGTTCAGGATTGGCTTATGTGGACTGCTACAAATGATGGATCCTTTCACGTTAAAAGTGCTTACCATAAATTGACAACTTCAGCAATAGATCAATTAGCTAATTCCACTTCCTCATCTTAGAAGAATCCGCGCTGGTTATGGAGGAAAATATGGAAACTACATTCCCCCCACAAAGGTTCAAATCTTCCTATGGTCGCTATGTCAGAATGCCTTAGCAACAAGAGCAAACCTCTACCAGAGACACATAATTGATGATCTGTGTTGTCCTCTCTGCAATCAGACTAAGCCAGAAACTATCGAACATTTATTTCTACTATGTCCATGGACTAAACGAGTTTGGTCTCATCCTCAACTTAATATTTCGATTTCACCTCTCCACATATACATAATCGATGCTTGGATAATACAACAAGTTCAGAGACCGAACTCATTACCTGGATTGGAGACCCTTGCATCTGTGTTTTGGCAGATCTGGCGAGCTCGGAATGGCTTCATATTCCGACATGAACGACTTCACCCGTCTCACGTGGCGGAGACAGCGCTTGCCGGAACACATGTGGCTCGGCACATAGCTACTGCTCTGACCAGCAAAGGCATCTCGCTTCAGAATAGGGGAGGCCTTTGGCAGCCACCCGAACGGGGTACCTTGAAGGTGAATATAGATGGATCATATATCCCAGGTTCAACAGAAGCAACAATGGCATGTGTTTGCAGGGATTACCAAGGACGGCTTACCGATGGATTCTCACAACATTTTCCTACGAGATCAGCTCTACAGGCGGAGATCCAGGCCTTGACGCTGACTCTTCAGCATCTGCAATGATAGGATCTTCATCACGCATCGATCTTGCTTGAATCAGATAGCTAGCTTCTGGTGGAGACACTGAACAGGAGACGGGCGCCGCCATGGGAGGACCAAGCTTTGTTCCTTGACGCTGCCTTTTGGCTTTCCAATTTCCCTAATCTTACCCTCGTTCACTGCAGACGCGAGGCAAATGTGGCTGCCGACTAGGCTACCAAGGCCCACCATCGTTCTTCCTCTAATCCGAATTGGGCTGTCTTTCCCCCTTTCTACTTGCAGGATATCATATGTGCGGAGGCACTAGCTGTCGGTTGTAATGGATTTGCATCTCAATATATCTTCCTTTTCATGACAAAAAAAAAAAAAAATTTAACTTTTGTTGACTGGACTCACAAATAAAGAAAGATATCCACCGTCCAGCCAAGAAGTTAATTCTTTGGTGTAGCAACCTAGGACAATTTTCTCCAATAGGAAAGAAATCGTCACGCGAATTAGTGTGGCTTGCAAGAAAATAAAATATAATACAAATAAGGTAGTGATCTATCGGGATTCCTTTTCTTTGCCAATATACTCGGTTTAACAAACCTATCTACATCCTCCAATCGAATCGGGTCTCGTTCACATGATTAAGTCCGAGATATAATTTGATTGTTTTAATGTAATTTGGCATAGAAAATAGTAGTACAAAATGGGATTGTGGGTTTCTCTACATAAATACGAACTGGTGCTCCGATTCTTGAAAAATATATGTTTGGCTCTTATTGTTATCAGTAAATTAAAGTAGTTTTTATGCATAAAATTCAAAGTACACCTTACCATCGTGGTCCTCTAGCTCTTTTTTTTTTTTTTTTTTTTGGGTGTTTGCTTGTAGGATATAGAGCTGATTCATCGTAGGTTTGATAACAACAACATTATTATTATTATTATTATTATTATTATTATTGTTATTGTTATTGTTATTATTGTTATTGTTATTGTTATTGTTATTGTTATTGTTATTGTTCTTGTTGTGGTTGTGGTTGTTGTTGTTATTGTTATTGTTATTGTTCTTGTTATTGTTCTTGTTCTTGTTATTGTTATTGTTATTGTTATTGTTATTATTGTTATTATTATTATTATTATTTTTTTTTTAAGGACATTGAAATACTGGGGTATAAAAAATCGAATGCTCGTCATTGAATATCTATCTAAAGAGTAAAATTTTACATTAATTACCACGCCTAACAATTTGATCTCTTTTTTAATCTTAGGATCCTAAAGAACAATCTAGATGGTATAGGCGCTGTCTATATAGAGAAAGGTACATAACCAGGCCAATTTATTTGTTGCTTGTGACTTGTCTCACGTACTTGTGAATAATTCAAATGAAATAAGAGAAGTAAACCTACTCAAATTACGAATCTAACTCCAAAGTAGAAAGTATTGGGAAAAGTGTCAAAAAAGTCATAATTTATCTTTGTGCCGATTTAGTCTTAAACATTTTTTTGGTACCGAATTAGTCCTAAACATTTTTACGCCAATTCAGACATTTCCGGCCAATTTTGGCTAGATTTTGCTGACTGGACGTTGGCCGGCTAACGTGGCCTGATCAGCGCTGACGTAGACAACTTTTAATAATATTTTTATATTTTGAATTTGAATTTGAATTTGAATTTTTTTTTCTTTTTTTTCTTCTCCTCTTCTTCCTCCAGCTGGTCGTCAGATTTGGATTTTCCGGGAAAAGTGCCAAAAAAGTATCTCCGTAAGTTCTTGCTTGTTTGGGCATCAAACCATAAGCCCTATTTAGATTTGGATTTTCTACTTGGATCGGGTAATCTTCATGGGTTCAAATTCAAAATATATTCTTGTCACTAATGATATGTTTTGCAAGTTCCCTTTGTTTGGATTTATTACCAAAGACACATATAGATCCCAATTGATTGGTCATGCAACGAATTATCGAAGTGTGGATAACTAAATATCAATGATGAATTGATTCAAGAAGGCCATTTCATTTCAATAATAGACAATAACAAAAAACTTAGTCCTCTGTATCTTACCAAAATGCTATCCTTGTTTTTCTTTGTTCCAAATTTAACTCTTGTTGATTGGACTCATGGATAAAGAAATATATCCACCATCTAGCCAAGAAGTTAATTCTTTGGTGTGATATCCTAGGACAATTTTCTCGAACGGGAAAGAAATCGTTACGTGAATTAGTGTGGCCTTCAAGAAAAGAAAATTTAATCCAAATAAGGTAGTGATCTATTCAGATCCTTTTTTCCCTAATATACTTGGTTTAACAAACCTATCCACTTCCTCCAATCAAGTTAGGCCTTGAACACATACTGAAATTCAAGATATAATTTAATAGTTTTAATGTAATTTGGCATAGAAAATAATAGTACAAAATGGGATCGTGCGCTTCTCTATAAAAATGTGAACTGGTTGAAGCCAAAAAAACATCTCGAGGATCCTCCTCCTCGCGTGCTTGCTTTAGCCTAAGCAATAACCACACACCCCAACATGTCTTCATCACTTTATAGCATTTTGATCATTTTAATGCTTTTCTCAGCTTGTGTTTCTACCGAGAAGAACTTCGATGGTTACTATATTCCGAAGCTGAGCATATTTCGCCGAAAGTTTATTCAAGATCCTACACGGGCGATTCGAGCTTCCGTCTCATCAAAAGACTTCCAGAATTTCGTTTACAACCAAACCCTCGATCATTTTAATTATAGGCTGGAAAGTTACACTACTTTCAAACAAAGATATGTGATCAATTCCAAATACTGGGGTGGCGCAAATGCAAGTGCCCCGATCTTCGTTCTTTTCGGTGATGAAGCACCCTTCGACAGCGGCATGACCGAAGTTGGGTTCATGACGGAAAACGCGGCTGAATTTAAAGCGCTTTTGGTCTATATAGAGGTAATGAAATGCCCTACATAATTTGCCTAATAGCATCTTCTTTTTCCCTTCTGTTTGTCGTGCATATGTACATATTCGCGCAATTTACGAACATAAAGTTGAAATCTTGCAGCATCGGTTTTATGGTGAATCAATTCCGTATGGGTGGACACCCGACAAAGCACTAAAAGATGCTAACACTCGCGGATATTTCAACTCGGCCCAAGCTCTTGCTGATTACGCGGAAATCCTTGTATACTTGAAACAGATATTGAATGCCAAACATTCTCCGATAATTGTCATTGGAGGATCATATGGGGGAGGTAAGTGAATATATTTTCAGTTATCAGCAATATGACTACTGCTTTACATTGAAATTAAAGAAAATAGCCCACTACGTACATTGACGAGATCAATTCTAATGTAGGATTCCCATTGATTATAGCAAGATGTAATAAACACACACGATCTGCTGAAAGTCCTTGTTCTTGAACATATGATGGATAGAACTTTTCCTAAAGAGCACTAGTCATATTGACAACGACAATCCGTATCAAGTTTGATATAGCTTGCCCTAAATGGCATTGAAGAAAGCGCCTACTGTCAGGTTTACAGGGAATATATCAACGACATATACTCTACATAGTACTTTATAAGTGGGTCTTTAAATCTTCATATGTTTGATTTTCAGTGCTAGCTGCATGGTTTCGACTGAAGTACCCTCATGTGGCACTCGGAGCATTGGCATCATCTGCTCCAGTTCTCTTCTTTCCCGACATCACTCCTCGGGATCCAATCTATTCAGTAGTTGCAAAAGATTTTTTGGTAATCTTAATTGCTGGAATTATACCTTTCCTTTAGCATGGATTTTCGTTAATCAAATCGATAACTCGAATAATTGTTTGGTTAATTTTTTCAGGAAACTAGTTTTTCTTGCCACCAGACCATTCGAAGATCTTGGGAGGAAATTGATAGAGTTGCTTCTGAGCCTCATGGTCTTGCAAAATTGAGCAGAACTTTCAAAACTTGCAGGTACATGGATGATGGAATTGGGATCATACATCCTATTGTATTTTGGAGACTTCTCAGAATGTTCCGTAGGATAAGTAATTTTTAGAGATAAGAAGTGGTCAGACATATCTAATTGGAAATTTATAGCATACATTGACAGTGAAAGGAACCTTTGCACAATCAGTCTATCCATTCTTGCTTTGGGAATTTCAGGTGTCAACTCCCTCACTTACCTTCGAATTTAGGGGGATAAGAACGTGTGTGAAAAGCTTTTTTTTACACTAACAATATATTCCATAATAGCATGAACTTTCGCTAAACAAAGGGAATGATTCTAACATGATACAATGGTTTTAAGCTCTGATATTATTTAAAAAAAAATAATGGAAATGCTTTAGAGACGAATAAACATCTAATTATGCGTATCTTTTATCTTTTGTTAGACCATTGGAAAGTTCTTCACAGCTCAAGGAGTACTTAAAATCACTCTATGCAGACGCTGCCCAGTACAATGATCCAATCAGGCGTCCAGTGGAAGTGATATGCAATGCCATTAATGGAGCTTCTCCAAGAAATGACATTCTCGGGAAGATTTTCGCAGGCCTCGCTGCTTTCAACCGAAATTTCGACCCAAATTCGACCTGCTACATCAATCCACCTCTATCTCAAACTCCATGGGGTTGGGATTGGCAGGTACACACCAGAGTTGGATATCATGGTCGGATTGTAGCTTACTACCACCAGTTGAAATTGACTCGAATTTTGTATTGTACTAAGCAAAGAGGCTGTTTTGGTTTGCAGACATGTAGCGAGATTGCGAGCCTTTGGAGCATCACCAACAATACCATGTTTCAACCAGCTCCCTCTGGCCTAGATAAATTTGTGAATAGCTGCAAGAGAGAATTCGGCGTCGCACCTCGGCAACACTGGGTCTCTACTTATTATGGTGGTCAAGTACGGTCACAAAAATAAAATCACATATATATGATACTCTCTTAATTTTCTTATACACACACCAAACAACATATGACACCCTTTCATTTGTTCATTCACTATGGAAAATTGCAGGACATAAAACTTGTTTTTGCATAGGTTCGCCAGCAACATTATTTTCTCCAATGGGCTTCAAGATCCTTTTAGCAATGTAGGGTACGTGTAGCATCAAAACCTATAGATTTCCATGAAAACATCACCGAATTGGATAAGACTTCAAACTAATTCTTCCATATCACAAATTGTAGGATTTTGAAGAGTATTTCAGATTCTGTCGTTGCGGTCTACACGGCTAAAGGTACGTGTTGACTCCACTCGTGTTGAACCAAAGTCGAATGGAAAGGATTATCTTTCCATCTTCAGATTTATAGAAGCTGATTGCGATGCTGAAATTAATGCTTTGAAAATAATTTCTTACATGTAGGTTCTCATTGTTTGGACATATTCCCTTCTACAAAAGAAGATCCTGCATGGTTGGTCAAGCAGCGGAAAACCGAGGTTAAGATTATAAGAAAATGGATAGCCACATATCATGCTGATCTTCGTGCTTTTGGAAAATACTAATGTATATCACAGGGGAATGTCATTGCATTGAATAATGCTAATAGCATTGAGAATAAAGACAAAAGTGGTATGCTTTGTCTATTTTCTCGGGAAAATGGTGAACTGAGATTTTAAAATCATTAAACATTAAGAAAAATTGAAAGGAATAATATGCTCTAAACTAATGTGAACTTTCTTGAAAAGTTCTTGCTCCCATTAGACCATTTGAATCTATATGCATTAGGATCCCATTAATTCGGGAACAAAAGAAGCCGAGGCACAGAAAGAGGTCACTATTTGCCAATGACGCAGAAAGCAAGCCAAAAACCCACTTCAATCGATGTTGGAAACCAGGCACCACGACACCAGACGGTCCATCTGGAAATTGGGTTAACCAGAATTGAAAATGGCCGAGCAAATTAAAGGAAAATCCCACACTTCATCCCTCTTTCGAACTGGCGGCCACGAATTTTTGTGGCATATCTGGAAATCGAGGAACCACATCGTCTTTCCGCAAGAGAAAAAACCAGATCCGAAGCTCCTCTTAGCAAACGCCACGGGTCTGCACGAGAACACGGTAAGATGGAGCGTAAAAAATTGGGGGAAACAAAAGGACACGAGGCCGGAACTTACCTCAGATCTGGAAACCGCCCGACCGGGAGGGCTCGCTAAAGATCGACGTCGACGTCGACGGTTCGTTCGTCCACGTTTGCGCTCCCATAACGCGCGAGGCATCGTGGCTCTTGTCCCCGCTTTCTTTCACGTTCGAAGGAAAGCGCCCGGTGCCAATCCGTCTCTGCTCTTCTTTCCCCTCAAATTTTCTGGTTTTCCATCAGTCACGGCCTTCAACTTCTTCGAAATCTTCCAATCAGAGATGGACGTTTCTGCGATAGAATTTAGTCGCAAAGCTTGCTCTGTCGTTTCATTTTCTGGATTTCACATCGTCGAAATTTGATGAGATCGTACACATATCGGTGCCCACGCGCCAAAGATTTCAGTGCCCCTCAAAGTGAAAACGGAGATATTTTGTGTTAAGGCATGTTTAAGGGTTTGTTTGGGAAGCCTGGGTGAGCAAAACGAAATACAAACCAAATTATTGTTATGATATTGCATTTTAGCCACCCGGAGGAGTCGCAAGACTTGTTAATGTATGATTCTGTTGGAAATTATGATCCATTTTTGAAAGATCTAGAACTCACTAGACTACTCATACTTAAGAATTAAGTATACTTAATGGAGAAGCTAGAAGTCGGCAGCAACCATTTGCTTCATGCAAAAGGAAAGTAAAAGTAAAGCAAACTAAAGTCAAAAATGATGGGCAGCCGCAACAATAGAAAAATGAAGAATAAGGCAGAAGGAGAACAAGCTCTACGTGCATGGGAAAGTTGTGCATGGAAAATCTTGAATGAAAGTCAACAATGGCTGCTTCACCATGAAGAAAGAATGATCTAGAGTACGTGGGCAGCAAGAATAGAAAATTAGAGAAAAAGGGAGAAGCAACGAGGAGAATCGGGAGAAGCCGCAACAAGCAGAGACAAAGAAGCAAGCTGCAATTTTATTTTATTTCTTGTACTCAAAGTCGGTAGAGAAGGCGGTGAACTCACGCCTATAAATAGGCTTGTAATTGATCATTTGTGAGAGTGAGGGGATAACCCTCCACCTTGTGTGTGTGGGGTGAATCCTCCACCGTGCCTTCATCAACTAATGAAATTATTTTCTCCCATATCCATGTTTTTTATCCTTGAATTATCCTATCTCATCCCTTGTCCATCCTCTTACAAAATATACCAAACACTTGCACACATCACTAACCAAAAACTATAACTAATATCAAAACCATGCTTTCGCGCATATTTAAATTTTAACAGATTCATTGAATTGTGCTTTGATTAAAGATGTATTGTGCTACTCTTTGTATCTCAGAACTCGAGAGGACACGCATATCATCGTTTTTCTCAGCGCTTACATCTGGACCTGTCCATGTCTCTCAATAACTTATAATAAATATCAGGCGGTCTACGCCGAATGGGATGTAACTAATTATGTCCCCGACTCATCACTTGTGTCTATCTTGGATTTGTGGTCTGTTATTGCGGAAATGGAAGCAACAACCCCTTTGGCTTTGGCGGAATCGGAAGTGAAGGAACTTTGTGAAATTGCACTGGCTGCCATGGTCAGAGCAAAAAAATCCTGCCAAGAAAATGTCTCAGGGCCATTAACAGAAACCAGTTTCAACAGCAATCCTGCGGCCAAATGAGGGAAAGGCAATCATAATTCTGAGAAATTCCCAAGAAAACACTGTGTAGCATTCAAAGAAAATCTGTCGTACCCTGAAGACATCCGAAAATGTTGTTTTGCCGTCCTGAGCGAGTTGAGCTCCAGCATAGAAACTCGTTGCATACACACAGAACAGCAGGAAGATGGACATGCCGAACCCAATTCCTCCAATCAGTCCTTGTCAAAATCTGTTCATGGGGCCTTCACATTTCTTCTTGTAAAGCTGCATCATCTTCTCTTCATCACAGAAAGAAGCAACGGTCCTCATACTTCCAACTGCATCAAAAGCCACTTGGCTTGCTTCCTCGTATCATCTGCAAACATGTAGATTAACACGGTCACAGACAATTGAGATTATTTGCAAGATAACAGAAACCGTGGCGCAACCTTTTTATGCCATTGAAGATTACACGGAATGTGAATCAGAAATTTCAAAGATGGCCTTTCTGTTTTCAATTCTTTGAACCTAGGACTCAAAATTATGAATTGGGAATATATAAAAAGACCTCAAGCTATTTTATTTAGTGAGCAGTAAAAGAAAAGGACACTTTAAAAATGCTTACCTTTGCATCTACACTGAATCTCTCATGAACTTCACTTGAGCATATCCATTGACACCAACTAGAGGGATTAAGACAAGGATGATCAGTGCTAGTTGCCAGCTTGCAGCAAAAGCAATGACCAAACCAGCAACCACCGACACAATGTTCTGAACAATCTGAACTAACGTATCTCCAACTGGGGCTTGCAGTAATGCAGCACCTGCTGAGAGACTTGCCCCAATGTCACACCGCTTGAGTGATCAGGTCCATCAAACCAGCCAACCTCCATGTGGACCAACTTTTCGAAACACGTTAGTCTGATTCTCTCGATTAACTTACAACCAGCCATGGAGAATAAGTATGTTGGAGCTGAATATGCCACGAATGATGCGATGCCAAGGACTAGAAACAGCAGTGCACAAAACTTAGAATCCTTTCTAAGTTCATGCGATGGTTCATAGAATGTCTTGATAACACTGGATATGAGTATGCTGAAAATTGGAAATGTCATGCTATTAGCAACTGCAGCGACAGTTCCAAATAGCAAGACAGGAACTTATGGTTTGTTGAGACGAGCAAGACGGCGCGGTGAGACCTTTGGCGCTTTTTCTGAGCTCCCAGGAGGATTCATTGTAGTCCAGCCACGGTCCCAAAGGAGACCGAGAGCAAGTGGCTGCAGCCATTTCCCTACTTAATGGATCGTTTGGACAACATCCTTTGACTGGACTGTCGGTTATATTCAGTGATCTCTGACCTGTTTTGGTCATGTGCCATTTCCTATAGGTGAACCCCGACTAATGGATTGTTTGTATGAGATCCTCTGACTGGACTGTCGGTTATATTCAGTGATCTCCAAAGTGTTTTGGGCATCTGGCGCTTGTTCAGATTCCCTGTTCACTTCCTGCGAGCGCATTAGTTGAGAATATGCACTATTTGGATCTTTGAGCAGTTCAGAATGTGAACCTGGACCGTTTTAGAGAGGCATCAATAGTCACGATATACTTGTACGTACTAGGAATAATAGTTGCTTCGCTAAATTCACAGTTCCATTGTTTAATTCAAGTCAGATTGCGACCTACCTTTCTCAACCATTTTCCCACAATGAATAATAGTCGCATTCCTAACAGCGCTCGTATGGTTGGCAACAATAACAGTTGTGCGGTTGCCCATAATCCTGTCAAGGGCCTCTTGGACTATCCTCTTGGATTCCATGTCGAGTGAACTTGTGGCTTCATCCAGGACCAAAATACGAGAATCTTTAAGAATCGCTCTTGCTATGGCTAGTCTTCGCTTCTGCCCACCAGACAATTGAGTCCCATGTTCACCAACCATGGCGCACGACTCCTAAATGTCAGAAGTCCAAAAATCATGAAGTGGTAAGATCGAGAAGGCGAGGAAAGATGATTATAGTCTGGCCAGAGATAAGAAAAAGCTGATTCATCGATCTTGGAATAGGCTTAATTCTTACACCTGCGGCAACTCTGCTCGAACTATTTTAAACCTGTGAGTCGGCTTCCCCCTTGCAACATCTTGTAATAGGGCTTTCCTAAAGGTTCTGAAACCCGAGGGATAAAGAAAGTGCCTGCTCTCAGGAGCGCTTTCATTCTTGGACTTGAATCATCATCATCATTAACAACATCATTTGCCGAATCAAAGTCTTTTTTTTTCAAATTTCTAATTATTCCAAATTTTTCATTAACCCTTGTGTAAGATATTTATCTCCATGACTGGTTAGATGTTAAATCAAAAATTATTTTCCACGCACATCATCGTTTTTCTCAGCGCTTACATCTGGACCCGTCCATGTCTCTCAATAACTTATAATAAATATCAAGCGGTCTACGCCGAATGGGATGTAACTAATGCCATCTAATGCCTGTCAAGGCCAGCGATGGTGAAGCACTATTGCTTGATCAACCAAATAGCATCAATGCTTCATCATTCTAAGGATTAAGGTTCCAATTCTCCACAACATAAATTAATTCTAGAGTCGAACATACTTTTTATTTATATAATATGACACTTACACCACGATTAGGTTACACGAAACTAAATGTCTCGTGCATCAAATACTAAGAAAAAGAGTAAAAACCTCATACATGCAAACTCAGAACACACTTCAATTGCTGATTTCTGAACAGCATCTTATTGGACGTGATTCCCACAAGTAGCTAACATCCACACCTTCAACACTCAGAACTCCCAATTTGGCAACCCAGGGCTCTTAGGGGTTGTAACGGAGTGAATTGGGAACTGCAGGCTCCTCTGCGATATGGGGAGTTTGCTTGGGGGGTGTACCAGGTTCCCAATACTGCAACCCAGACTTCTTGGGGGATGTAACGAGGTCTGAATTGGGAGGCGCAGGCTCCTCTGCTGGACCACTAGGTTTCTTGGGAGTAGGGGATCCCAATCCTGCGGAGTTTGGATGCTAGGAGGCTTTACCTCATCGGCACGGAGAGTTTCGGATGGGTTAGGCGGGCTGCAAACAGGACGCTGACAAACACAATGCGGAGGTGTACAGGAACTTCCTGCATCCGATAGTAAGGAAAAAAATTAATCGCAATGTAAGAGACGGTACGACTGGAATGAATCGAGAAAGAGAGCTAGATGGAGTGACTTGATACCCGTGGCGCTGACGTAGTACACGACGCTCACTGTGAAGATGACTGCAAAGTGAAGGCTCCCCATGGTTATCGAATGGCTGGCAACACGCAATAGAGATTCGTAAGCTGCTTTGCTGTGGGTAATTGCGAAGGACGATTTCACTGCTTAAATAGAGGATTTACGTTTCATGTCCGTCCAAAATTTAGTAACGTTGTGGACTCACATCATAATTAAGTTAGATAAACTCACGTTCGAGTTACGCTTGACCTTCCTTTCTTGTATTCAATGGCAAACAATGGTTGGATGAGTGGATCTCAATAGTGTCTATGTCTCATAAGAAAAAGAAACATATAAAGAACAAAGTATTTTCGCACATAAACCAACTCACACATCCATATTCGGAATTCTTGATGAGCTGGAGATAACATACAATTAGAAGCGTGACAGAAGTAACCGAGCATCACTTAATATTATCTTTGCAGAAAATGGAGCCTAGCCATGTGAGAAGTAATTTGTGCAGGGCATTCTATTGGAGAGGGCATTTGTTTTTTTTTTTTTTTTTATGAAGAACACGGCAAAGCCAATTTCTGCTTGCGGTCGTACGTATGCATTAGCAAGAACAATAATAAATAGCAATAAAACATGTGACCTGTTTACTTCCTTTTCTTTATTAAAACTAAAGTTGGAAAAGAAAACACGGGATAGGCATTGCTCGAAGACTGAATGTCAGCTTAAACTATTAACCTTGGACGCCATAGCAAAAGAGTGGCGTGCATGTAGTTAGTTTAATTCCGAGTCATCAATTGTTTTGTTGGCTAAGATCAAAGAGATAAATTGCTAAAATCTTAGTTCCATTTGCTACCAATATATCACGGTTGCAAGTCGGTTGTCTGCAATTGTACCTGTTGAGTTGATTTGAAGCCCTCGTATTTATGAATCGCATTTTTTGCGATTACGCAGACCAGACCATTTTGCAGGAGTTAGTACGACGCTTTGCATTCATCTTTACATTCTATATCTGCCCGGCTATGAAGGTACACTCGATCGATAACGCTAGAGCAGACATCGAGGAAGAGGTCTCTCGTTCAAGACAACCAGATCTCTGGACTGAAATCCTCCCTCGAGAAGCTTTCCCTTGGCAACAGCGACAACTCGAAGAAGGTCAAACTCGTCGAAGAAGCAACAAGCAGTAGCACATGTTCTTTGCTAGAATCACTTGGAAGTGTCTCGGCGATCCACATGACAATTCGAAATCTGAAAGGGAGAGATGCCTCTCATTTTGTTCTGTAGGTGTCTACATGGCCCATGCCACGGGCCGCTGGTACGGGCGCGGTTAATTGTAGATGAATCTTTCATGAGATATGAAATTCATATTTTCAGTGAGGTCTAAGCATGACCCATCTATCTTTTGAGCAATTTGATTTTTCCTAAGACAACTAATCTAGACAATACTACCTGATGGAAAGCAATGACCATAGTCTCTCTCCTTTATTCTGTTCCTTCCTGCATTCTTCTCTGAACTTGCACTTTGCATTCAAATCGATTGTCCTTAGGATTTTGCAAATAAAGAAATCCCTCGGGGGCTTAAATGCTTGATCGATGCAGTCGACTAAGTCATATTTGCTTCCCACATGTGCCAACATAAAAGCGGAAGATTTCTGGGGGCAAAATCCAGGCACTAACCAGGGTAGATAGATAAGATATTCATTACTTTGCCAAAAACAGAAAGAAGGGTCAAAATTCATGTTTGCTTGTGCTTCAAGAATTATCACCACAACTCCTCTCTCTCTCTCTCTCTCTCTCTCTCATGCATGTGCATTGTAAATAGTGGATATTTCTCTCAACGGCGAATCAGATCGAACGAACGAAATAATCTGAAGAGTTGCTTCCTATATTACATTATAAGTGACTTGATTTGTTATTAGATCCAATACATTGAATCCCCCTTGCATCTTCTATTCGACAACCAATAGTTTCGTCCATTTTGTATCCCTGGACAGTTTGCTCCCCCAATGTACATTGCCCAGGCGCGTTGCATCGACGAACATAGATGGGGTATGGCTTCTGTATCCGCGTCGTCGGGAAGAAAACTAACTTATCTTCTTCCGCCGGCACCCAACCGTCACGTGAAGTGAAAATTGAGTTCGCCATCGTTAACGTTCACTGTTGCCTGAGGGGAAAAGAAATATAAGCAAAGAGGGGTGCCATATTTAGTACCTAAAGCGAGTAACTAGGTGGTGTGAGAAGAAATGAATGATAGAACATAACCTGAACAATCACCGGAAATACCTTTAGCTCTCATATTCTTCTTGAGAACTTCGATTTCTTTTCTATCTCACTCAACTATCATTGAATACGAAATTGAAGAGAGAAGAAATCTCGAGATGTATTGAGAGAATCTAAAGTAGAGAGAACCACAACAACACTCGCTTAACTCCTTTCTCCCTAGTTTATCCTTTTTATATACAACACTTGTTTTCACAATTTTCGTTGTAAATGAATAGCTAATATGAGAACATGTTCGTTTCTTCGTTTGTGCAGTTCCTTCGATTAGCTTGATCAGCTTACTGTTTTCAGGTTTGATGTCAAGGATCGCCAGCTCATTATCATCGGTTCAGCTCGGGATCGCCAGCTCATCTTCTTTCCCGTTTTTTAAGCTTCGTTTAGAGGTTTGCGACCTTCCTCTCGCTTCAGCTTCCTCTGCCTCATCCTCTCGCTTCAGCTTTTCTACTATCACTACCAGCATCTGTCTTTTAATTTCTTTAACATCCCCCTCAAATTGGGAATAGATAGAGCACAAATTCCCAATTTGAATCGCATAAAAGAATGTGCTCTTCTTGAGAGGGGTTTTGTAAAGATATCGGCTAATTGGCAAGAGCTAGGAATGTATCGATATGTAATGATCCAGAGGAGACCTTTTCTCGAACGAAGTGGAAATCTACTTCAATATGCTTGGTTCGAGCATGTAAGATAGGATTCAGGGTAAGAGAGATTGCTGATTTATTGTCACAGTACAGATGAATAGGAGGAGGAAGTGAGCAACCTATATCACGTAATACAAAACTAATCCAAGTGAGATCGGCCAGTGGTTGAGGCAAGAGCACGGTATTACGCTTTCGCTTGAGGATCTACTCACCGTGGGCTGTTTCTTTGCTGCCCAAGATACAAGATTAGATCCAAGATATGTGCAAAAACCAGTTGTGGATCTTCGGTTTCGCACACCCCCCGCCCTGCATCCGAATAACCATAGAGATGCATGGTACTTTGAGAATGAATGAATAAACCAAGCTGTATAGTACCTTTTATATATCGCAAGACCCTTTTTAATCTGTTGAAGTCTGCAATTGTAGGTTGCTGCATTTTCTGGCAAAGTAAATTTGTGGCATAAGCAATGTCTGGTCTGGTTAATGTGAGGTATTGCAGTCCTCCAACTAGGCTTCTGTACTCAGTAGGATTTTTCAAGGAGAGAGAGTCATTAATCAGAATAGGTGGTTTCAATGAAAGAGGAGTGGAGAGTGGTTTTGATTCTAGCATATGAGCTCGGTTGAGGAGGTCTAAGGCATATTTAGTTTGGCAAAGAAATAGAGAAGCGAGATGTTCGTTTAGCTTCAATGCCAAGGAAATAGTGTAAGAAACCTAGATCCTTCATATGAAAATGGGTACTTAGAGAAGTAATAAGACTAGAAAGCATTTGAGAAGAGCTTCCAGTAAGGATAATATCATCTACATATAGTAATAAGAGGATAGTTTCTGTTTCAGTATGTAGAATGAATAGAGAGGGATCGGTGGAACTCGCTAACGAAGAATCCATATTCGAGTAGAAAGTCGCTAAATCTATCAAACCAAGCTCGAGGAGCTTGTCGAAGTCCATAAAGTGACTTTCGAAGGAGACAAATATGATGAGGGTTTTGTGAGTCTTTAAACCCTGGAGGCTGCTCCATATACACTGTTTCACTTAAAGTTCCATGTAAGAAGGCATTTTTGACATCTAATTGATGAATTTTCCACTGTTTCATCATAGCTACTGAGAGGATTATTCGAATGGTTGCATGCTTCACTACAGGGCTGAAGGTTTCTGTGAAATCCAGACCTTCTTCTTGATGGAAGCCTTTTGCTACAAGTCTAGCTTTGAGTCTATCTAGGCTCCCATCGGGTGCAAGTTTTGTCTTAAACACCCATTTGCAACCAATTACATTCATGTGATCATTTCTAGGAACCAATTCCCGTGTTTTGTTTTGATATAAGGCATCCATTTCTTCGTTCATCGCTTGGTGCCATCCTCTGTCTGCTAAAGCAGACTTTACTGATTTTGGTTCAACAGGAATATGATACTCAACAAGGCACGCATATTTAGGATTTGCTTTGATAATTCCAGACCTAAGTCTAGTCTGCATAGGATGATGATGAGCTGGAAAAGTACCTTGTATATGTCCTGTTGCAGAACCAATTTGTATTTGCCCTGTGTTAGCATTTGATGTTGAAACAGGCTCTTGATTTGTAGGTATCTGTTCCTCAATGCTTGGAGATCTCTGACAGGATTCAATATCACTGGGAGCATTATGAACATCACTCTGTATCTCAGCATCAGGTACTATATGCATTGGTGATATATCTGTAGAGTGAGTTGTACTGATCTCATTGTTCTGTATTTCTGGAGTTATTGGAGGTAATCTGGTATGCTGAAAATGCTCTCTTGATATACCGTCTTGTGGTTGAGCCTTTGAATAGAATTAGAGTTGGAAGTAGAAGATAATACTCCTCGTATCCACCGTTTGTAAAGTTCGATCCATGTTGATACTCGGTATTTACTATATGAGTAAAAGGGAAGACTTTCTCATCAAATATGACATTTCGACTGATGTAGACTCTCCCATTAGTAGGCAAGAGACACCTCGTATCCTTTATGTTTCTCACTATATCCAAGAAAGATACATGTAAGAGATCTTGGGTCAAATTTGTCTTTGTGTGTAATGCCCGAGGCATGGATAACAGAGCGATCCAAAGACTCGAAGATGAGAATAAGTTGGTGTCTTATTGTAGAGCTTATAGTAGGGTGAGTGCATATGCAGTTTCGTTATGGGAAGGAGATTGATAACATAAACTGCTGTTTTGAAGGCATCTACCCAGTATCTCAGTGGTACTTTAGCATGATACATCATTGCTAGTCCCAATTCAATCACATGTCGATGTTTCCTCTCGATATACCATTTTGCTCGGTGTATGAGGACAAGAGATATTCTCGTTGAATTCCACACTTTTGTAGATGGTTCTGAAATTTCTTACTAGTGAACTCTCCTCCTCCATCACTCAAAGATTTTGATCTTGTGATCAAGCTGATTTTCTATAAATCTTTGAAACATAATGAACACATCATAAACTTCTGACTTTTGTCTCATTGGATATAACCAGCTATATCGAGAAAAATCATCCACAAAAATGACATAATAGGAGAATTTCTGAACAGAGTGTATTGGGGATGGTCCCCATACATCGCAATGTATTCTTTCTAATGGAACATTAGAAATATGATCTGAGAGAGGAAAAACTAGAGCTGAGCTCTTAGCAATTTGACAGCTACTACATATATTCTGAGCTTTAGAATTAGACTGAATGAGATGTTGTTTCTGTAAAATCTTCACTGTTTTTAGATTGGTATGAGCAAGTCTTTGATGCCGACATCTTCTCCTACTTTCTGTTGAGTCTCGAGTGAAGAAGGCTTCTCCTACTTTAGGTTCCACCCGATATAGCCCTCGATCTTCCTTCCTAGCTTCACCGTTGTATGATTGTAATTGTCCTTCATATATACCCCATGTTTATCAAAGATAAAAGAGCGGGGATAATCATCTCATTAGTTTTGACACGAGATAGAAGATTCTTTTTGATTGCGGGAACTATTAATACATCATTCGAGGTAATTTGCTATTTCCGTATTTAATATTCCATTACCAATGCATGAGATTGACAATTGAGATCCATCTCCTATCATGACAAAAGTATCATTACCATTATATGCATTGTAGTGTCGAATCATACCGGGTTCGAGGTAACATGTGAGGTAGCCCCGTGTCCGGATACCACTCGAACCACGGGATTCTTCAATGTGCACACTGCCAATGCGGTTGGTATTTCCTGCCCGATACGAGTTATCAAATCTATACCAACATCCGAGTGCTTTGTATGACCCGATTTCTTACAAATTTGGCATTGCGGGGCTATTACTTATAGGCCTTGTGATATGTGTTTGTCTACCACCTTCGAATTCCGTGGTGGATAAGACCTTATACTTTGATATCTCTCGTGAAGGGTTTGAATATGGTCTAAAACCTTGTCCATAGTTAGACCAATTTTCCTTATTAACCTCGACCTTGCCGAGTTGAATTCGGGTTACTCATTTTATTTTGTTGATTCCTTCCCTTCGTAAAATTATTTCCATATTCCCTTCTATTCGAGACCGACTTACGCCATAGCTAAATCCCCCTTGAACATTTTCTCTTTGATTTTCGGGATTGAATTTCTGCAGACTTGTTCCAGTTCTTCTTTGTCCATAATAGGCTAGGTTAGCATTGTATTCGTTCACGAAATATGTTTGCAATCTGGTTTCAAATCTCTCAAGTTGTGAAATAACCTCATCATACTCTGGTTGGGGTTTAAGGCAATACATGGTTGTTCTGAAAGTTTCATATTCGAACCTAACCCTTCAAGTACGCCAAACATTCTAGTTATATCATCAACGGGCTTTCCAATTGCATTTAATTGATCACAAATGGTTTTGAATTCTCTAAGGTATTCACTTAATGATCTGTTTCTTTTTCTGCAAGCCTGTAATTTTCCTCTTAACTCAAATTCCTTTGCAACATGACTTCGTGTAAATCTGTTCAAAAGTGCTTGCCATACTTCGAATGAAGTTTCTAAGCCAATTATTAGACTTAGAATATTTTCGATACTTGCACCACTTATCCAAGATGATATAAGCTGATCAGTTTTTATCCAATCCAGGTGATCGAAATTCATTACTTCTCCGCCTCGCTGTATCATTTGAGTAGGAGGTAAAGTTTCACCATTAATGAAACCAATCGGATCCCGACTTTTCGAAATCTGTTAAATTGGGCTTGCCATAACAGGAAGTTTTCTTCATTCAACTTGATGGTAACGAAGTTAGCTATATTCACATGGATAGGAAAGGGATACTTCGCACTCTAGTTGCCATTCTTTATATGTTCAGAAACTTTGAAGAATCGAAGAAACAATTCGAAGCTCGACGGTAGCTAGCAAGATCTTTATACTATCTTGCGGTAAGAACACGACGGATAATCGAAGAAACAATTCGGTAGGCTTTGACAGTAGGCTAGCAAGATCTTTATACTATCTTGCGGTAAGAACACAGCAGATCTATCATTCCCAGAATTATGCTCGATACCATGAGAAGAAATGAATGATAGAACATAACCTGAACAATCACTTTGGAAATACCTTTAGCTCTCATATTCTTCTTCGAACTTCGATTTCTTTTCTATCTCACTCAACTATCATTGAATACAGAAATTGAAGAGAGAAGAAATCTCGAGATGTATTGAGAGAATCTAAAGTAGAGAGAACCACAACAACACTCGCTTAACTCCTTTCTCCCTAGTTTATCCTTTTTATATACAACACTTGTTTTCACAATTTTCTGTTGTAACAGAATAGCTAATATGAGAACATGTTCGTTTCTTCTGTTTGTGCAGTTCCTTCAGTTAGCTTGATCAGCTTCTGTTTTCAGGTTTGATGTCAAGGATCGCCAGCTCATTATCATCAGTTCAGCTCAGGATCGCCAGCTCATCTTCTTTCCTGTTTTAAGCTTCGTTTAGAGGTTTGCGACCTTCCTCTGCTTCAGCTTCCTCTGCCTCATCCTCTGCTTCAGCTTTTCTACTATCACTACCAGCATCTGTCTGTTTAATTTCTTTAACATGGTGAAGGAATATGGATATCTCTACTCTAGCCAGCCCCTATGCGGGACAGAGTTGAGGCCCACCTCTGGATGGCGTAAAGATGTTTCCGGGGTCAGCGGGCCAGAATTGCTCTGCGTATAATTCATAGTTATCGATCAGTCAATTGAAGATAGATCATTTTTTTTTCAAGGTCGAACCAAGATTCGCAGGAACAGAGAGGAGGACAGAGCAATAAGTTCGAGCTTCCTTGAAGTGATATTGATCTAGATGCACGGTGCGAAACAAAGCGAATACTTCCCACCCTTTAGGAATCATTTAGCCTGCATGAACAGAGATAACCCAGCGAATTCGATCGATCGGCCCATCCCCACATGGAACCAAATCGAGAAAATTCTCCTTTACCTTTCACGTTGACATCCGTCATCGCCCGCCCGATACCTTGCTTATGATGTTTGCCACCCGCAGAGTCTCATTGATAACCTGAAAACACATGCACAGCACAGCGTTAAAGTTCGTAAAACTAATGAAAGCGTCATGCTTTTGCCGAACCCATGGCCACGAGAGTCCCGTTCGACTTACGCATTGCATGAAAGGCATAGACCTGTAGTCATTCCAGTCCAGACTCTCGCAATGATATTTCTTCGCTCTGATCTTGTCATGCTCTTCCTGTCATCCAAAGACGAAGTCATCGTCATCCATGGGATCGAAAACTAAAAATATAAAGTCTGATCCGATATCTTCTAATCAAGAAAAAGAAAAGAAAAGAAAAGCATATAAAGAAGAAGAAATTCAACGGGGTGGAATCACGATGCATGTGGGAAGCCGTTCCTCCATCGGATATCTGTTCGGCTTGGAGAACCCGAGCCAATTTCCGTTCGCGCCGCTTCTCCCTCCAAGGTCCTTCTTTTATAATTTCGTCTTGTGGGTTTTTCAAATTAATCTATGCGTTTGCATGTTGAAGTCCTCTGTGGTATTGGTTTGCTGTTTTCTTTCGCCGAGTGAAGAAACTGTGGTTTTGGCTGGCGGTATAGCTGCGTGAATTGATCCTTTTGATGCATCTGTAGCGTATTCCACATTAAGCAAATGCAGCATATGGGATAGTTGAATGGCTTTTGTCATGCTAATGCTGAAGCTGTGGAGCCGGAAACAAGTTGGTGGCACGTTGAATGTCGAGGTTCCAGTATTCTTAGCTTAGCAGCACAAATTAGTGGAAATTTGGTCCTTTAAGAGTCTGCAAACTTGGTTGGATGGTGGAAATTCGAAGATCGAAGAATGTTATCCTGTGAAATGGTTACATTTTTGGTCCATCTTACTTATATCGGTCGACAATGTCCATCAAATAGGTATTGCGAGCAGATTCGGAGATCAACTTTGCGGTGGACAAAATCTCAATCAACAGGAACGGATCCGCATTGCTTCTTGAAGGTTCAGATGCCCAATGTGTTGTGTACCTTTGTGGGCGTAGTTCTGCTGCGACGACATTATTTGCAGGTGTGCAGAGTTTGGTGTTCTGTTTTTTACGTTACTACATTCCATGCTACCAGTATTAAGAGCACGTTATTCCATTTTTGGGACTGTATAATTTTGATTCTGTCATTCTTAAGGGACAAGCCTAGAGTTAAAATCCTTGTCCTTTTTTTTTTTTTTTTTTGGTCTGAAAAGATAATATATTGATATTGTACTTCACGTAGGAAAATAGGAACAACCCTTCGCTAGGGCTTCATTACAAAGCATGTCTATCATGAGTTGAGGAGGAGAGTTAATCCAATTAGGCGAAATGGACCCTCTTCCGTGGGCCTTGGCGGCCCCATCAGCTAGGGCATTTGCTTCCTGGCGGCAGTGGAGAACCTTGAGGTTTCGGAAGCTTTGCAGCAGCTCTTCGCTTTCGGCAAAGAGGGCTCGACACTCTCACGACGGCGGATGGCTCCGATTGATGGTTTCCACTTGAATGAGGCTATCGGACTCCAACACCAGTGAGATTCGGTCTGTTGTTGCTTTAACGAGATCCTTAAGAGTATGTATCAATGCTTGGATCTCTCTCTCAAGAGCAGAGGAAGCTGATACGGTGCGGGTGAATCCTCTGATCAAGCTGCCCATGTGATCGCGAGCGATGCTGGCTATTGCGCCCATTTGATTTGCTGTGGGGAAAGCTCCATCCACATTGATCTTCATCGATCCCTGCTGCGGTGGGAGCCAAATCCGATTAGGGTTCAGCCAAGCGGAGCGACTTGTGGATTCCTGCTGCTGAGTGCTGATCTGGAGTTTAGCCAGGGCGAAGGCGGTTTCAACGAGCTGGTTCGGGAATATGCGTTGGTGGCGAAACACAAAGTGGTTCCGAGCCTTCCAAATTTCCCATAGGAGGCCTGCGATGTACTCAAAGGCTGGTATGTCCCTTTTCTAGTTGAGTAAGTCAGCTATCCATGAATCCATCTGGTTAGTGTTGTAAGCCAAAATGTTAATCTGTACTTGGGAATGGTTCCATATACCTTGTGTCCATGGGCAAAACAAAAATAAGTGTTCAGTAGTTTCTGGGGAGGTAGAGGAACAGAGTGTACATACTGGGTCTTCAATAATACGTCGTCGGAAGAGATTGTCCTTGGTTGGTAATGCATTTTGGCATATAGACCAAAGAAAATTGCGTATCTTCGATGCTGTTTTGACTTTCCATATATGTTTCCAAACATGCTTGGGTGTCTGATACGAAGAAGAAGCTTGGGGGTGTACCTTCTGGTTGGCTGTCTGTTTAATGAAGTTGTATCCACTCTTTACAGTATAATTGCCATCCCGTGTCCCTGTCCAGATCAGTTTATATGCTGTTGACGCTGGCCAAAGTTTTAACTGAAGTATTTGCTTAACAGTGGGTTCATCAAAGGTGCGAGTCAGGAGCTCCACATTCCAGACATTCTACCTAGGACAAATAAAGCCAGCCACTGTTTGAGGTTCATTTCTAGTAGCTGGGCCACCAAGAATTCTGACAGGTAACCATTTGTCCTCTCGACCTTTATTAAGGAAGTTGTTGTATAATCGAGTCAAAAGCCAACCCACCGTGAAGGTTGTATAATCGTAAAGCCTTCCGATTTGTCCTCTCTGACCTTTATTAAGTGGCCATTACCCACCGACCATTGAAGTTGTTGTATAATCGAGTCTCTGCCTAACAGGATACTTAGCCAACCCTAGGAAGGTGCATGCCGCCCAAGTTCTTGGAGTAGAAATACGAGGCTTTGAACACTCGACAACACAACGACGGTTGATCTTGAAAAAGTCGCCAAGCCTGCTTTCCCAGAAAGGCCTTATTGAACGTAAGTAGGTCTCGGAACCCCATTCCTCCATTGTCTTTTTTCTCTTTCAGAAGATCCTAGTTTTTCCAATGTATTCTAGATCTGTTGTTGTTATTTTGCCACCAAAACCTGGATATTTTCTGTTCAATAGATTTGCATATAGATACGGGGACCTTAAATATAGACATTGCATACCGCGGTAATGCTTGAACCACTGATTTTAACAGAATCTCCTTTCCCCCTTTTGAAATGAAATTCTCTTTCCATCCTTCCAATTTCGCATTTACTCTTTCAAGGATCCAAGCAAATATGTCCTTTTTCGATGAACCCCAATCAGAAGGCATCCCTAGGTATTTACCTGATTTATCAAGAATGGGCACTCGTAGTCCGCTGGCCAAGTTTAACTTCAGTAGCCGTGGGCACGATTTCCCCATAAACAGACTAGATTTATTCTTGTTAATCTCTTGACCTGTAGCTAGACAATACTGATTTAGGATATTTGCTAGATTTTGGCATTCACTAGTTCTACCCTCCAAGAAAAAGATAGCATCATCAGCAAAAAGGAGATGAGATAAAATGGAACACCACCTATTAAGTTTAATGCCCTTGAGAGTGCCCATGTCGACAACTTGATTCATAAGAGTAGAGAGCATATTGGCCACCGGGATGAATAAATAGGGGGATAGAGGGTCGCCTTGTCGAAGTCCCCTACACGGATGGAAATAAGGTAACTGTTCGCCATTAAGCTTGATACTGAGAGAAGTAGAGGAGACACAGTGCATAATCCACATTACCCATTGATCTTGAAATCCCATTTGACGGAGATAAGCATCCAAGAAATCCCACTCCACCCTGTCATAGGCATTCTTTATATCCAATTTCAAGATCGCTTGAAACTTTTTCTTTCTGTTTCGAGTCTTTAATTGATGTAGCACTTCCTGAACTAGGAGGATATTATCTTGTATTTGTTTGCCTGCCACAAATGCACTTTGTTCTTCGGAAATTAATTGAGGTAGGCATTTTTTCAGGCGATTGGCTAATACTTTCGATATGATTTTATAAAGAAAATTACATAAACTAATCGGGCGAAACTGATCTAACCTTTTGGGGTTCGGATTCTTTGGGATCAAAGATATTGAGGTCCTGTTAATTTCCATTGGCAACACTCCTGTTATGAAAAAATTATGCACTGTTCGGAAAACATCCTCCTGTATAATGTCCCAGTGGTGATGATAGAACAACCCATTTAATCCATCAGGACCTGGGGCATTAGTGGCTGCCAACTGAAATGTCGCCTGTTTTACTTCCTCCCTTGTAAGTTCAGCTGTCAGTAGGGTATTCATTTTAGCAGTAACTACTCTAGGACATTGAGCTAAAACAGGTCCAAAATCCCTATGTCCCACTGAGGTGTAAAGATCCCGAAAGAAGTTGAAAGTACTATTTTTCACCTTAGTTGGCTCGCGGATCCATTCTTCGTTTATGTCCTTTAGTATACTGATTATGTTCCTCTTTCGCCGTTGGATAGTTGTGGCGTGAAAGAATCTCGTGTTTTTATCCCCCCACCTCATCCATTTAATTCTGGAACGCATTGCGCAATAGTGCTCTTCATGTAACCATATGTTATGTATTTTTTCCTTCAAAGAGTTGACCTGATCCTTGTTGAAATTGCAGACAGGTTGGTTAGTACATTGCTGGAGTTGCTGCTAGAGAAGAGCTATTTGATGATGTCTTGCTTTAAACCTCTGTTTACTCCACTTGGCCAACGCTGCAGAGGTGGCCCGGAGCTTCTTGGAGATGGTGGAGTGAGCAAGTGATGTTGAGGACCAGGTTTCTGAAACAACCCTATGGCAGTCGGCATCTTGTAGCCAATAAGATTCAAAGGTAAAGGTTCTTCGCCTTCTTACGGAGTTAATTACCGTAGTTAGTATTAGCGGACTGTGATCCGATCCTAGGGCGGGTAAAGCTTGAACTTCAGCATCTGCATAGGCCATTCGCCATTCTATACTACATAAAGCTCGATCAAGCCTTTCTTTAACCACTGCATCTCCACTTCTTTGATTCATCCAAGTATAGGCACAACTCTTTGTCTCAATATCCATCAATGCACAATCATGTAATAATTCTCTGAAGGAATGTAATCTATACTGCTCAGCTGGTTTCTTTCCTATTTTTTCCCAGTGATGTAACACTTCATTAAAGTCACCCATACACAGCCATGGTAGAGTGTGTAAGTGACTGAGTTGCCTCAACTCCGCCCATAAAAACTGTCTCTAATTATATACCGTTGTTGCATGCAGATAGGTAATACACATAGGGGATACACACCTATCGTCAGAAACTATAGCATCAATAAAGTGCGAACTATGAGTATTAACAGTGAGAGAAATATTATCCCTCCAAAAAAGCACCATCCCCCCAGCCAAACCTAAAGGATTAACCACAAAACTTCTTTGATAGTTCAGCCTCCTCTGAATTTTTGTGACAACATGTTCCTGATTTATTGTCTCCATCAAGAAGACTACGTCAGGCCTTTCTTGGTCCACTAAGGCCCTTAGTGCCTGAACTGTTAGGGAATTGCCCAATCCCCGACAGTTCCAGCTTAGAATCCTCATTTGTCAATCGGTGGGTTGTTCGGGCAAGCCACCACAGCCCAATCATTGGCCCTTTGGGCCTGAAGTATAGGAGTATCCAAGAGAAGGCTTTCATCTAAAGTCTCCGGTAAGATAGAACGCGAGCCATAAGGGGAAAATCTCTTAACTTTCTTCAAGGGATTTGTCTTTGTCTGCAAGCGAGTATGTTTTGCTTTTTTTGATGATGACGCCCAGCTAGCGAAACATGAAGATCTGTCTGCTGGTCTGTTGTAGGGAGTTGTAGAAGCTGTGGAGTTGCAACCTGGGTGGTGGCAGTGAGAGAGGAACTAGGCATAATAGTTTCTATGGAGGTGTGAATCTGCTGAGTCGGTCCAGCCTCCATTGGAACTGCTTGTTTGCTGACCTTGCAGGGTGCTTCAGGGGGGAGAAGCAGTCCAGATTGGGGTGTTTTAGGTACGGTGTCCTTGATATTTGCTGGATTTGTTTGCAATTCATAGAAAGCTTGCCAGGACGGGCCGTGCTCCCTAACCTCAGCCCGGAGCCACTGTCCATAGTAGAGTTGATCCCTTTCTTCAAACTTCGCCTCATCATATGGAATTTCTTTGCAATATGAAGCATAATGGCCTATTCTCCCACATGAGTAGCAATAATGGGGTAGACGTTCATAACGGAAGTCAAGCCATATATTTTTCCCAGCCATTCTGATAAGTTTGCCAGGTTTTAGAGGTTCCTGTAGGCTAATTTCGATTCTAGCTCTCCCTACCCTTATAGGTAATCCCTCCTTTGCCTCAATTCTGACTTCCAACACCTTACCAACTTCACTAACCGCTTTGCTAACTAGCTGTTCAGTACATCGCTCCAGTGGAAGTCCAAAGGGTTGCACCCAAAATGCACAACTTGTGAAATCATAGCAGTAAAGTGGAGTATTTGTGGTCCAAAGTTTAAGTATGACAAGATTGCTGGAAAATAACCAGGGACCGTTGTCAAACACTCGCTATTTTTCCGCTTCTGAATTAAATTTAAATACATAGAGACCTTCCTTTGAGAAATATCGACATTATCGGTGCGCCAAGCTCTTTTCATTGTATTCTGGAAAGCTGTGAAATTAATGGAAGTATTTGCACCGATTTTCCCAATCAGGCTCAACTTACATTCTTCAATCTTTCTTTGCTGGGGGCTCTTCTTCCCATTCTTGGATTTCTTTGGGCATTCCACAGGCGACCTAACTGGCTGCAGAGGGCAGCTAGCCGAGCCTCATCTCCCTGACTCGTTCTCTCCATCAGATGATTTACATCTACAAATGGTCCGGAGGGTTGAAGAAAACAGACCTAACGCTAGTAGGACACCCCTTAGTCGAGTTGACGATGAAAATTCAAAACATGCAAAGGTGAATTGGGGAAATCTGGGTGCGACAGAAAGGATAAGCCTATTTGGAAAGTGAGATTCACTAGGAAGAGGAACGAGAAGAAGGAGAATTGAGGATACGAGCCTCAAAAGATAGAGTCTGAGAAGAACAAAAGTTCTGGGCAGTAAAGTCCCAATTGATTGTGGGAATCCATTCGAGAAAACCAAATAGAACAACACTGGGATTCAGAAACCCAACAGAAACCCAACAGAAACTCGAAAAAACCAGGAAAGACGAAACAATTAGGGTTGATAAGGTGGGACTGTAACGCAACCAGAACCAGAAACTCCGCCCATAAGGCACGATAAGTAGAAGAACCGAAAGGAAAATGAGGGTTTGGCAAAAAGCCAGATGAAGCTACCAGAATAAACGGTAGAGAGAAACTCTACATTGTCGAGAGAAAAAGGGATAAAATCTTTGTCCTTGGTCCATATATATATATGGCTGATAAATTCTCATCGCGAGCATTTGTCTTGAAAAAAACTATGTAGTGCCTTTTTGGCTAAAGGATTTCTAACATGTACCGTGTTGTTTTTTGTTGACAGAATTGTTTTAATTGGTTCTGAAATTTACCTAAATAAAAGCAGTGGCTTGAGTTCTAAGAGCTTCATGGCACTTGTAATTGGGTTTATTTTAATTGCATGGTCTCCTTCTTGAAAACTTCCCTATAGAATTGGGTAGCGTCTAAGAAAACTTACACTTGTATTGAACTTGAAGGGGGATTTGCCCGTAGAGTTGCAGTGAAATGGTATTCCCTATGGGCAACACAAACAATCCTATTTTCTAACCGATGCCTTTCATCTCCAGCAGATTCACTAATGAATGCGACTATTGATATGACGGTTGCGTCTCGCCCGCATTAGGTCGCTACCTCCTTTGATGGCATGTATGATTTCTAGTGACTTGAAAAATATATGGTTGGCTCTTATTGCTATTAATAGATTAAACTAATTTTTATGCACAGAATTCAAAGTAAACCTTACCATCGTCGTCCTCTACCTCTATTTTTATTTTTATTTTTATTTTTTATTTTTGGTCGTAGTTATAAACCTAATTCGTCGTAGGTTTGGTAGCAACATTATAATCTCAAATGGACATCAAGATCCTTATAGTAACAGAGGGTATAAAAATTCGAATGCTCCTCATCGTACAATCCATCCGAAGAGTAAAATTCTACATTACTTAATCATACTTAGCAATTTGATCTCTTTTTCAATCTGAGGCTCCTGAAGAATAATTTAGACAGCATTGCCACTGTCTATACAAAGGAAGATACATAACTAGGCCACTTTATATGTTGCTTTGCGACTTGTCTCACATGCTCGCGAATTGCTCAAAGGAAATCAAGAGAAGGGAACCTACTCAAACTAGGAATCTAATTCCAAAGTAGAAAGTAATTTTGTAATTACTTGGTTGTTTGGGCATCAAAGCAGAAGCCATATTTAGATTTGAATTTTCCACTTTGATCGGGTTTTCCTTAGGTTTCAAACTCAAAATATATTCTCATCACTAATTATACATTTCACACTCTCTTGTTGCTTGGATTTATAATCAAAGACAAACAGATCCAGATTGGTTGGTCATGCAACGAAATACCAATGCCAATCTTCTTGCTTTGGAACAATGATATGTTGAACTGCTATTACAAAAAATATCGATGATGAATTGATTCAAGAAGGCCATTTCAATCATAGATAAGAACAAAAGACTAAGTCCTCTGTATCTTACCAAAAAGTTATCCTTGTTTTTATTTGTTCCAAATTTGACTTTTGTTGAACTATTCGTGAATGTCAGAATTTATCAAATATTTTACATCAGTACTGTGTAGCTACAGGGCAAGAAATAAATCATAATGAATCAGGTATCTTTTTTGGGAAAGCTTGCCCTGTCAGTCTACAGCGGAATATGGCCAATGAGCTGCAAGTCCCTATTTTGAACAAGTCTGGGAAATATTTGGGGATACCTTCTGACTGGGGACGATCAAAAAGAGATATGTTTTCATGGATTTTGGGCAGGGTTCACTCTAAACTGGAAGGGTGGAATGAAAATCTAATCTCAAAAGGTGGCAAGGAGATTCTCCTTAAAACTGTTGTGCATGCTATTCCTCAGTATGCCTCGTCTATTTTTAAGTTACCTATCTCTATTTGCAAATCTATTGAGAAAAGAATAGCGAGGTTTTGGTGGCAGAATGACAGAACTAAATCAGGAATCCATTGGCGGAGCTGGGATGTTTTAAAGAGAAGTAAAGCAGAGGGCGGTTTGGGTTTTCGAGATCTCATTAACTTCAATAAAGCCATGCTAGGCAAGCAGGCTTGGCGCATATTTACTCAACTGCTATCCTTGTGGAGTAAAGTTTTTAAAGGTCTGTATTTTCATTCTACAACTTTTGGCAGAGTTGACAAAGGATCTCGCCCATCTTGGGGCTGGCAGAGTCTGCTTATAGGACAAGACGCCATTCTACCCAACATTCGTTGGTCTGTAGGTGACAAGAAATCAATTAGGATTAGAGGTGATAGGTGGCTTCCCATGGGCATGTTAGGCGGACCTACGGTCCGAGAGGAACCTCCACTAGTTGCCGATCTTATAGATCAAACAACTAGTACCTGGAATGTCCCTTTGCTCAATCGCTTCTTTGACACTCAAGTTATAGACCAGATCACCTCTATACAGCTGCGACCCCATGTTGTTCAGGATCGGTTTATGTGGACTGCTACAAATGATGGATCCTTTCACATTAAAAGTGCTTACCATAAATTGACAACTTCAGCAATAGATCAGTCAGCTAATTCCACTTCCTCATCTTACCAGAATCCGCGCTGGTTATGGAAGAAAATATGGAAACTACATTTCCCCCCAAAGGTTCGAATCTTCCTATGGTCGCTATGTCAGAACGCCTTAGCAACAAGAGCAAACCTCTACTAGAGACACGTAATTGATGATCCGTGTTGTCCTCTGCAATCAGACTAAGCCAGAAACTATCGAACATTTATTTCTACTACGTCTGTGGACTAAACGAGTTTGGTCTCATCCTCAACTTAATATTTCGATTTCACCTCTCCACATATACAGAATCGATGCTTGGATAATCCAACAAGTTCAGAGACCGAACTCATTACCTGGATTGGAGACCCTTGCATTTGTGTTTTGGCAGATCTGGCGAGCTCGGAACGGCTTCATATTCCGACATGAACGACTTCACCCGTCTCACGTGGCGGAGACAGCGCTTGCCGGAACACATGTGGCTCGGCACATAGCTATTGCTTTGACCAGCAAAGGCATCTCGCTTCAGAACAGGGGAGGCCTTTGGCAGCCGCTTGAACGGGGTACCTTGAAGGTGAATATAGATTGTGACAGCCTGAATTTTTAAATTAGTTTTCGATTAAATAAATCGGGCTTTTCGTCGACGTGTCTATAGTGCTATTCTCTGAGTTGGCCACTCACGAGATAACTGGTCTATCTGGGGAAGTAATTAAGGGATCTAAATGCAATGGACTTGAGAATTCGACCAGGGAATCGGCCGATCGGCCGTGTCCATCTATCGAGATCATTACGGCACCGTCGAAATCGATTAGAGACCGGAGATAGGTCGATTCGGCGAGATATGTGATCGAGTGTGGGTGATTCCACATGATTGCAAAATACTCGTCGATCGGCACTAAACCGATTTTTCTATCGTTTTGGTACCCGGTGTCCGTATTTGAAACCTCGAGATTTTCACGACAACCGAGAGTCGCCAATGTGTCGAAGATGTACTATGTGACTCGAGATAAATCGATCACGGGTCAATTGCACCAAAATTCCTAAAAGTGACCCGGTAGGCTAGGTCACGCTAAGCGCGCCTGGATTGAAATTAACCGCTTATTTGAACCCGATTTCAGAAATTGAAAGTTACGTGGTGTCACGAGCTATATTAGGGACGTCGACTCATCCTCCGAGAAATTTTGAGAGATTAGAGATTTTACGGAAATCCGATTCGGACAGCGGAAAATCAACGGAAATTGATTGGCCGAATGAAGAGATTTTCGATTTGCAAATCGAGTTACTTGGCGAATGGGAATTGTAGAAATTGTATGGACTTTTTCTACATCAAAATCGGACGTCGAAGTTGGGAATTTATTTAAGAAATTGAAGATCAAAAGAAAATGGGAAATTCGGAATTGGAAAATGGCAGCATTTTTGGGCATCAAAATGGGTTAATTGTGAGGATAATACAAGAAGATATTTTTGGACAAATGGGATAAGATTGAGCACTATTTGGGGGACCAAGCAATTAATGTTTTGGCTATGCTTGGTTGACTTTGATTTTTCTTTTCCCTTAAGCTACCTCCGCGCGCCTCGCCCATTCCCTCGTCTCCTTCGGCTCTCTCTCTCTCTCTTTCTATTGCATTCGACTCCCCCCTCTCAACCGAACATCTCTCTCTTCTTTGCTTCTGATCTTGTTTCCTTTTATTTCCTCTTTTTAATTGTTCTTCGTTGAAGCCGCCCATCTCCCACCATCTCTAGTTTCTTCGGTTAATCTTCAGCATAAATTCCTAAGCGAAGCCCAAGTGAGTCAACCTTCCTCAATTCATCGCCAACTCTCACAAAGCAAAGCAGAACAGAAGACCAATTGTCTTCTTCGTTTTGTTCCTCCCAAGCCGCGACACCTCCACTCACTCATCGTCCGCTCAGCCCACGACCCACCGAGGCTTCAGTCAACCGAAGTAGCTTGAAGACCCAGCACACGCCAGCAGCTGCTTCTGCCACCTTCGGTTTCCTCTGCCAGCAAACCCAGGCGCCAATAGCTGCTTCTCCATCTTCGCGGCCCCATCGATTCTCCTTCTGCAGCTCGCGTCTTCGGCACCTCCACCGAAGCAAGTCTCGGCAGCCCATCTTTGGGCTCTCTTCTTCGGCCCAGCAGTTTTTCAACGGCCCATCCTCAGCAGCGAAGCCCGAAGCCAGCGTCCCCCTATTTTGCTGCGTAATTGTTCAACGCATTGGAAGTCCATCAGCAGCCCAATTTGGCCCAAGCTTCGGCCCAAAGAATTAGTAACTCGGCCAAGCTTTTTGAAGCCCGTGAAATCAGCTACTCTTCAACCCATCTCCAGCAAATTTTGAAGCCCAAGTTCAATTGAAGTTCAGCCCATTGGAAGCCCACGAAGTCAGCCCAGTTTTTGAAGCCCAGCCCAAGTCAAAAACAAATTTCAATTTAATTTGAGATTTGTTGGGCGTTTTTAAAGGCGCGGTCCAGAAAGTTCCAAACACCTTAGAAAATTAAGATTTCGGCCGTCGTCGTCGCGTCGTCGTCGCGGTGAACCGGTTTTTCGCGATACACCGGGTGAGTTTATTCTCTAAACTCTTCTTAGTAGGCTTTGATGCTTTGGGGTGTTTAGATTTATTTAATTAGAAATTAGGTGGTTAGTTAGATTAAATTAGTGATTTAATTATTTAATTGAGCATGTTAGGTGGTTAGAATGGTTTAGCTAAGGCCTATTTAAATTGTGTTATTTATCTAGAAGGGTTCGGGAATTTTCCGGGTCCGTATTGGTATTTAATTTAATAATTTTGGCCTAGGTTAGTATTTTTAGAAATTAAATTGAATTAATTAGTTAATTTTCGAAATTAATTATTTAATTAATTATTTTTCCGGAAATTAGGCCGGGATGGCCAGGTGGCCAGGATTTCTGATTGCAATGGTGTGGTTAGTTTACGCAATTGAGTGTTAAATTATGCAAATTGAGTGATGATTGGATTTTGGTATTTAATTCCAAAAATTGTGAATTTCAATATTTACTCAGAAAAATTCCTGGGTGTCGGATTTTAACACCGAAAATGGTTTTATATAATATATAAAATAGTGGGATTTTAAAAAAAGGAAGAATGTCGATTTTTCCTGGTCGAGTTGGCCAGTGTACCCACACGACTATTTTCGTACGTATTTCTAATACGAAGAAAAGGCCGGGTTCACCATTTTAATTGAAGCATTTGAGTGCAATGCACGGTGCCACAGGCCACATTTGAGTGATCGTGTGATGACAAAGAAAAATCGTCCCGAGTACATTGAGCTGGACGTTATCCCTATTTGGGATACCCTTGTTAAAGGAAGCCGTGGTCAGATAGATTCGGACCCTATGCTCCTTCGGGAAAGCCGTCGACGAAGTGACGTGCGTGCTCAATGGGGTGAGACGAAGCCAGCAATGCCAAGACCGCCGAACCGAGAGCAGGCCGTGCTATATGCCGAGATCAAAACTAGGAACGCATGTTTATTTAAGTATTGTGTTCCAATTAATCGAGCTTGAGTGATGCTCTTATTTGTGATATGAAATATGCCGACTGCGGGGGTGGGCCGAGACGAGGTAAGTCTCATTGATTGTGTGATTGCGTGCTTAGAATGCTTCTTAGCGTCTTTCCCTCCTAGCCGGTTTAGAGCTTAGACTTGCCGAGACATTGTCTCACCGGTTTGTATAACCACTTTCAGGGTCATCAAGTGGAGGACCTGGAGCTGAGAGGAGGTGATTTGAAGCATAGGTCGGATAGGACCGCTTCTTTTTGGAGAACAGTCTTTGTAGTCTTTTGACCATAGACTTTTGTACTTAGCTCAGCATATGTTTATAAAGGCATGTTTGTTTGTAAACTTGTTGTTCTGCTTTTCTATCCCGAGATGTTCTTGTCGGGGATTTGTTTTCGCTTCCGCATGTGAAATAAAGTAAAAGGGTTGGCGACTAGTCCTGGGAAGTCGCAAAATTTTATCGACCAGAGAGGGATGGGTACGCGCTCGGGGTTCGGGGCGTGACATAGATGGATCATATATCCCAGGTTCAACAGAAGCAACAATGGCATGTGTTTGCAGGGATTACCAAGGACGGCTTACCGATGGATTCTCATGACATTTTCCTACGAGATCAGCTCTATAGGCGGAGATCCAGGCCTTGACGCTAACTCTTCAGCATCTGCAACGACAGGATCTTCATCACGAATCGATCTTGCTTGAATCGGATAGCTGGCTTTTGGTGGAGACACTGAACAGGAGACGGGCGCTGCCATTGGAGGACCGAGCTCTGTTCCTCGACGCTGCCTTTTGGCTTTCCAACTTCCCTAATCTTACCCTCGTTCACTGCAGACGCGAGGCAAATGTGGCTGCCGACTGGGCTGCTAAGGCCCACGATCGTTCTTCCTCTAATCCGAATTGGGCTGTCTTTCCCCCTTTCTACTTGCAGGATATCATATGTGCGGAGGCACTAGCTGTCGGTTGTAATGGATTTCCATCTCAATATATCTTCCTTTTCATGACCAAAAAAAAAAAAAAATTTAACTTTTGTTGACTGAACTCACAAATAAAGAAAGATATCCACCGTCCAGCCAAGAAGTTAATTCTTTGGTGCAGCAACCTAGGACAATTTTCTCCAATAGGAAAGAAATCGTCACACGAATTAGTGTGGCTTGCAAGAAAATAAAATATAATACGAATAAGGTAGTGATCTATCGGGATTCCTTTTCTTTGCCAGTATACTCGGTTTAACAAACCTATCTACATCCTCCAATCGAATCAGGTCTGGTTCACATGATTAAGTCCGAGATATAATTTAATTGTTTTAATGTAATTTGGCATAGAAAATAGTAGTACAAAATGGGATTGTGGGTTTCTCTACATAAATACGAACTGGTGCTCCGATTCTTGAAAAATATATGTTTGGCTCTTATTGTTATTAGTAAATTAAACTAGTTTTTATGCATAAAATTCAAAGTACACCTTACCATCGTGGTCCTCTAGCTCTTTTTTTTTTTTTTTTTTTTTTTTGGTGTTTGCTTGTAGGATATAGAGCTGATTCATCGTAGGTTTGATAACAACATTATTATTATTATTTTTTAAAGGACATCGAAATACTTATGGTAGCTGGGGTATAAAAAATCAAATGCTCGTCATTGGATATCTATCTGAAGAGTAAAATTTTACATTAATTACCACGCCTAACAATTTGATCTCTTTTTTAATCTTAGGATCCTAAAGAACAATCTAGATGGTATAGGCGCTGTCTATATAGAGAAAGGTACATAACCAGGCCAATTTATTTGTTGCTTGTGATTTGTCTCACGTACTTGTGAATAATTCAAATGAAATAAGAGAAGTAAACCTACTCAAATTAGGAATCTAACTCCAAAGTAGAAAGTATCGGGAAAAGTGTAAAAAAAGTCCTAAACCTTTTATCTTTGTGCCAATTTAGTCCCTAAACCTTTTTTTAGTACCGATTTAGTCCTAAACATTTTTACGTTGTGCCAATTCAGACATTTCCGGCCAATTTTGACTGGATTTTGCTGACTGGACGTTGGCCGGCTGACGTGGCCTGATCAGCGCTGACGTAGACAACTTTTAATAATATTTTTATATTTTGAATTTTTTTTCTTTTTAATTTTAATTTTTTCTTTTTCTTTTTTTTTCTTCTTCTCCTCTTCTTCCTCCAGCCAGTCGTCGGATTTGGATTTTCTGTGAAAAGTGCCAAAAAAGTATCTCTGTAAGTTCTTGCTTGTTTGGGCATCAAACCATAAGCCCTATTTGGATTTGGATTTTCTACTTGGATCGGGTAATCTTCATGGGTTCAAATTCAAAATATATTCTTGTCACTAACGATATGTTTTGCAAGTTCCCTTTGTTTGGATTTATTACCAAAGACACATATAGATCCCAATTGATTGGTCATGCAGCGAATTATCGAAGTGTGGATAACTAAATATCAATGATGAATTGATTCAAGAAGGCCATTTCATTTCAATAATAGACAAGAACAAAAAACTTAGTCCTCTGTATCTTACCAAAATGCTATCCTTGTTTTTCTTTGTTCCAAATTTAACTCTTGTTGATTGGACTCATGGATAAAGAAATATATCCACCATCTAGCCAAGAAGTTAATTCTTTGGTGTGATATCCTAGGACAATTTTCTCAAACGGGAAAGAAATCGTTACGTGAATTAGTGTGGCCTTCAAGAAAAGAAAATTTAATCCAAATAAGGTAGTGATCTATTCAGATCATTTTTTCCCTAATATACTTGGTTTAACAAACCTATCCACTTCCTCCAATCAAGTTAGGCCTTGAACACATACTGAAATTCAAGATATGATTTAACAGTTTTAATGTAATTTGGCATAGAAAATAATAGTACAAAATGGGATCGTGCGCTTCTCTATAAAAATGTGAACTGGCTGAAGCCAAAAAAACATCTCGAGGATCCTCCTCCTCCTCGCGTGCTTGCTTTAGCCTAAGCAATAACCACACACCCCAACATGTCTTCATCACTTTATAGCATTTTGATCATTTTAATGCTTTTCTCAGCTTGTGTTTCTACCGAGAAGAACTTCGATGGTTACTATATTCCGAAGCTGAGCATATTTCGCCGAAAGTTTATTCAAGATCCTACACGGGCGATTCGAGCTTCCGTCTCATCAAAAGACTTCCAGAATTTCGTTTACAACCAAACCCTCGATCATTTTAATTATAGGCTGGAAAGTTACACTACTTTCAAACAAAGATATGTGATCAATTCCAAATACTGGGGTGGCGCAAATGCAAGTGCCCCGATCTTCGTTCTTTTCGGTGATGAAGCACCCTTCGACAACGCCGTGACCGAAATTGGGTTCATGACGGAAAACGCGGCTGAATTTAAAGCGCTTTTGGTCTATATAGAGGTAATGAAATGCCCTACATAATTTGCCTAATAGTATCTTCTTTTTCCCTTCTGTTTGTCGTGCATATGTACATATTCGCGCAATTTACGAACATAAAGTTGAAATCTTGCAGCATCGGTTTTATGGTGAATCAATTCCCTATGGGTGGACACTCGACAAAGCACTAAAAGACGCTAACACTCGCGGATATTTCAACTCGGCCCAAGCTCTTGCTGATTACGCGGAAATCCTTGTATACTTGAAACAGATATTGAATGCCAAACATTCTCCGATAATTGTCATTGGAGGATCATATGCGGGACGTAAGTGAATATATTTTCAGTTATCAGCAATATGACTACTGCTTTACATTGAAATTAAAGAAAATAGCCCACTACGTACATTGACGAGATCAATTCTAATGTAGGATTCCCATTGATTATAGCAAGATGTAATAAACACACGATCTGCTGAAAGTCCTTGTTCTTGAACATATGATGGATAGAACTTTTCCTAAAGAGCACTAGTCATATTGACAACGACAATCCGTATCAAGTTTGATATAGCTTGCCCTAAATGGCATTGAAGAAAGCGCCTACTGTCAGGTTTACAGGGAATATATCAACGACATATACTCTACATAGTACTTTATAAGTGGGTCTTTAAATCTTCATATGTTTGATTTTCAGTGCTAGCTGCATGGTTTCGACTGAAGTACCCTCATGTGGCACTCGGAGCATTGGCATCATCTGCTCCAGTTCTCTTCTTTCCCGACATCACTCCTCGGGATCCAATCTATTCAGGAGTTGCAAAAGATTTTTTGGTAATCTTAATTGCTGGAATTATACCTTTTTCCTTTAGCATGCATTTTCGTTAATCAAATCGATAACTCGAATAATTGTTTGGTTAATTTTTTCAGGAAACTAGTTTTTCTTGCCACCAGACCATTCGAAGATCTTGGGAGGAAATTGATAGAGTTGCTTCTGAGCCTCATGGTCTTGCAAAATTGAGCAGAACTTTCAAAACTTGCAGGTACATGGATGATGGAATTGGGATCATACATCCTATTGTATTTTGGAGACTTCTCAGAATGTTCCGTAGGATAAGTAATTTTTAGAGATAAGAAGCGGTTAGACATATCTAATTGGAAATTTATAGCATACATTGACAGTGAAAGGAACCTTTGCACAATCAGTCTATCCATTCTTGCTTTGGGAATTTCAGGTGTCAACTCCCTCACTTACCTTCGAATTTAGGGGGGATAAGAACGTGTGTGAAAAGCTTTTTTTTACACTAACAATATATTCCATAATAGCATGAACTTTCGCTAAACAAAGGGAATGATTCTAACATGATACAATGGTTTAAGCTCTGATATTATTTTTAAAAAAAATTAATGGAAATGCTTTAGAGACGAATAAACATCTAATTATGCGTATCTTTTATCTTTTGTTAGACCATTGGAAAGTTCTTCACAGCTCAAGGAGTACTTAAAATCAGTCTATGCAGACGCTGCCCAGTTCAATGATCCAATCAGGCGTCCAGTGGAAGTGATATGCAATGCCATTAATGGAGCTTCTCCAAGAAATGACATTCTCGGGAAGATTTTCGCAGGCCTCGCTGCTTTCAACCGAAATTTCGACCCAAATTCGACCTGCTACATCAATCCACCTCCTACACCTCTATCTCAAACTCCATTGGGTTGGCATTGGCAGGTACACACCAGAGTTGGATATCATGGTCGGATTGTAGCTTACTACCACCAGTTGAAATTGACTCGAATTTTGTATTGTACTAAGCAAAGAGGCTGTTTTGGTTTGCAGACATGTAGCGAGATTGCGAGCCTTTGGAGCATCACCAACAATACCATGTTTCAACCAGCTCCCTCTGGCCTAGATAAATTTGTGAATAGCTGCAAGAGAGAATTCGGCGTCGCACCTCGGCAACACTGGGTCTCTACTTATTACGGTGGTCAAGTACGGTCACAAAAATAAAATCACATATATATGATACTCTCTTAATTTTCTTATACACACACCAAACAACATATGACACCCTTTCATTTCTTCATTCACTATGGAAAATTGCAGGACATAAAACTTGTTTTGCATAGGTTCGCCAGCAACATTATTTTCTCCAATGGGCTTCAAGATCCTTTTAGCAATGTAGGGTACGTGTAGCATCAAAACCTATAGATTTCCATGAAAACATCACTGAATTGGATAAGACTTCAAACTAATTCTTCCATATCATCAATTGTAGGATTTTGAAGAGTATTTCAGATTCTGTCGTTGCGGTCTACACAGCTAAAGGTACGTGTTGACTCCACTCGTGTTGAACCAAAGTCGAATGGAAAGGATTATCTTTCCATCTTCAGATTTATAGAAGCTGATTGCGATGCTGAAATTAATGCTGTGAAAATAATTTCTTACATGTAGGTTCTCATTGTTTGGACATATTCCCTTCTACAAAAGAAGATCCTGCATGGTTGGTCAAGCAGCGGAAAACCGAGGTTAAGATTATAAGAAAATGGATAGCCACATATCATGCCGATCTTCGTGCTTTTGGAAAATACTAATGTATATCACAGGGGAATGTCACTGCATTGAATAATGCTAATAGCACTGAGAATAAAGACCAAAGTGGTATGCTTTGTCTATTTTCTTGGGAAAATGGTGAACTGAGATTTCAAAATCATTAAACATTAAGAAAAATTGAAAGGAATAATATGCTCTAAACTAATGTGAACTTTCTTGAAAAGTTCTTGCTCCCATTAGACCATTTGAATCTATATGCATTAGGATCCCATTAATTCGGGAACAAAAGAAGCCGAGGCACAGAAAGAGGTCACTATTTGCCAATGACGCAGAAAGCAAGCCAAAAACCCACTTCAATCGATGTTGGAAACCAGGCACCACGACACCAGACGGTCCATCTGGAAATTGGGTTAACCAGAATTGAAAATGGCCGAGCAAATTAAAGGAAAATCCCACACTTCATCCCTCTTTCGAACTGGCGGCCACGAATTTTTGTGGCATATCTGGAAATCGAGGAACCACATCGTCTTTCCGCAAGAGAAAAAACCAGATCCGAAGCTCCTCTTAGCAAACGCCACGGGTCTGCACGAGAACACGGTAAGATGGAGCGTAAAAATTGGGGGAAACAAAAGGACACGAGGCCGGAACTTACCTCAGATCTGGAAACCGCCCGACCGGGAGGGCTCGCTAAAGATCGACGGTTCGTTCGTCCACGTTTGCGCTCCCATAACGCGCGAGGCATCGTGGCTCTTGTCCCCGCTTTCTTTCACGTTCGAATGAAAGCGCCCGGTGCCAATCCGTCTCTGCTCTTCTTTCCCCTCAAATTTTCTGGTTTTCCATCAGTCACGGCCTTCAACTTCTTCGAAATCTTCCAATCAGAGATGGACGTTTCTGCGATAGAATTTAGTCGCAAAGCTTGCTCTGTCGTTTCATTTTCGGGATTTCACATCATCGAATTTTGATGAGATGGTACACATATCAGTGTCCCTCAAAGTGGAAATGGAGATATTTTTGGTCGTAATTGTTGAATTACAAACCAAAGCGAACATGAGCTTTGTACTTGTAGATGAGAATGGAGATATTTTCGGTCGTAGCTGTCGAATTACAAACCAAATCGAAAGTGAGCTTATACGCACTTATAATTCAACCTTAGTCACATCATGGGTCGTGACATTTATTTATTATCTTGTGTTAAGGCATGTTTAAGGGTTTGTTTGGGAAGCCTGGGTGAGCAAAACGAAATACAAACCAAATTATTGTTATGATATTGCATTTTAGCCACCCGGAGGAGAGTCGCAAGACTTGTTAACGTATGATTCATTGAATTGTGCTTTGATTAAAGATCTATTGTGCTACTCTTTGTATCTCAGAACTCGAGAGGACACGCACATCATCGTTTTTCTCAGCGCTTACATTTGGACCCGTCCATGTCTCTCAATAACTTATAATAAATATCAAGCGGTCTACGCCGAATGGGATGTAACTAATCCCATCTAATCCCTGTCAAGGCCAGCGATGGTGAAGCACTATTGCTTGATCAACCAAATAGCATCAATGCTTCATCATTCCAAGGATTAAGGTTCCAATTCTTCACAACATAAATTAATGCTAGAGTCGAACATACTTTTTATTTATTTAATGACACTGACACCACGATTAGGTTACACAAAACTAAATGTCTCGTGCATCAAATACTAAGAAAAAGAGTAAAAACTTCATGCAAACTCAGAACACTTCATGCAAACTCAGAACACACTTCAACAGCTGATTTCTCAACAGAATCTTATTGGACGTGATTCCCACAAGTAGCTAACATCCACACATAAAGAACTCAAAACACCTTAAACACTCAGAACTCCCAATCTAGCAAGCCAGGCTTCTTAGGGGGCGAAACGGAGTGAATTGGGAACTGCAGGCTCCTCTGCGATATGGGGAGTTTGCTTGGGGGGTGTACCAGGTTCCCAATACTGCAACCCAGACTTCTTGGGGGATGTAACGAGGTCTGAATTGGGAGGCGCAGGCTCCTCTGCTGGACCACTAGGTTTCTTGGGAGTAGGGGGATCCCAATCCTGCGGAGTTTGGATGCTAGGAGGCTTTACCTCGTCGGCACGGAGAGTTTCGGATGGGTTAGGCGGGCTGCAAGAAGGACGCTGACAAAAACAACGCGGAGGTATACAGGAACTTCCTGCATCCGATAGTAAGGGAAAAAATTAATCGCAGTGTAAGAGACGGTACGACTGGAATGAATCGAGAAAGAGAGCTAGATGGAGTGACTTGATACCTGTGGCGCTGACGTAGTACACGACGCTCACTGTGAAGATGACTGCAAAGTGAAGGCTCCCCATGGTTATCGAATGGCTGGCAACACGCAATAGAGATTCGTAAGGTGCTTGCTGTGGGTAATTGCGAAGGACGATTTCACTGCTTAAATAGAGGATTTACGTTTCATGTCCGTCCAAAATTTAGTAACGTTTTGGACTCACATCATAATTAAGTTAGATAAACTCACGTTCGAGTTACGCTTGACCTTCCTTTCTTGTATTCAATGGCAAACAATGGTTGGATGAGTGGATCTCAATAGTGTCTATGTCTCATAAGAAAAAGAAACATATAAAGAACAAAGTATTTTCGCACATAAACCAACTCACACATCCATATTCGGAATTCTTGATGAGCTGGAGATAACATACAATTAGAAGCGTGACAGAAGTAACCGAGCATCACTTAATATTATCTTTGCAGAAAATGGAGCCTAGCCATGTGAGAAGTAATTTGTGCAGGGCATTCTATTGGAGAGGGCATTTGTTTTTTTTTACGAAGAACACGGCAAAGCCAATTTATGCTTGCGGTCGTACGTATGCATTAGCAAGAACAATAATAAATAGCAATAAAACATGTGACCTGTTTACTTCCTTTTCTTTATTAAAACTAAAGTTGGAAAAGAAAACACGGGATAGGCATTGCTCGAAGACTGAATGTCAGCTTAAACTATTAACCTTGGACGCCATAGCAAAAGAGTGGCGTGCATGTAGTTAGTTTAATTCCGAGTCATCAATTGTTTTGTTGGCTGAGATCAAAGAGATAAATTGCTAAAATCTTAGTTCCATTTGCTACCAATATATCACGGTTGCAAGTCGGTTGTCTGCAATTGTACCTGTTGAGTTGATTTGAAGCCCTCGTATTTATGAGTCACATTTTTTGCGATTACGCAGACCAGACCATTTTGCAGGAGTTAGTACGACGCTTTGCATTCATCTTTACATTCTATATCTGCCCGGCTATGAAGGTACACTCGATCGATAACGCTAGAGCAGACATCGAGGAAGAGGTCTCTCGTTCAAGACAACCAGATCTCTGGACTGAAATCCTCCCTCGAGAAGCTTTCCCTTGGCAACAGCGACAACTCGAAGAAGGTCAAACTCGTCGAAGAAGCAACAAGCAGTAGCACATGTTCTTTGCTAGAATCACTTGGAAGTGTCTCGGCGATCCACATGACAATTCGAAATCTGAAAGGGAGAGATGCCTCTCATTTTGTTCTGTAGGTGTCTACATGGCCCATGCCACGGGCCGCTGGTACGGGCGCGGTTAATTGTAGATGAATCTTTCATGAGATATGAAATTCATATTTTCAGTGAGGTCTAAGCATGACCCATCTATCTTTTGAGCAATTTGATTTTTCCTAAGACAACTAATCTAGACAATACTACCTGACGGAAAGCAATGACCATAGTCTTTCTCCTTTACCCTGTTCCTTCCTGCATTCTTCTCTGAACTTGCACTTTCCATTCAAATCGATTGTCCTTAGGATTTTGCAAATAAAGAAATCTCTCGGGGGCTTAAATGCTTGATCGATGCAGTCGACTAAGTCATATTTGCTTCCCACATGTGCCAACATAAAAGCGGAAGATTTCTGGGGCAAAATCCAGGCACTAACCAGGGTAGATAGATAAGATATTCATTACTTTGCCAAAAAAAGAAAGAAGGGTCAAAATTCATGTTTGCTTGTGCTTCAAGAATTATCACCACAACTCCTCTCTCTCTCTCTCTCTCTCTCTCTCTCTCTCCATGCATGTGCATTGTAAATAGTGGATATTTCTCTCAACGGCGAATCAGATCGAACGAACGAAATAATCTGAAGAGTTGCTTCCTATATTACATTATAAGTGACTTGATTTGTTATTAGATCCAATACATTGAATCCCCCCTTGCATCTTCTATTCGACAACCACTAGTTTCGTCCATTTTGTATCCCGGACAGTTTTGCTCCCCCAATGTACATTGCCCAGGCGCGTTGCATCGACGAACATAGATGGGGTATGGCTTCTGTATCCGCGTCGTCGGGAAGAAAACTAACTTATCTTCTTCCGCTGGCACCCAACTGTCACGTGAAGTGAAAATTGAGTTCGCCATCGTTAACGTTCACTGTTGCCTGAGGGGAAAAGAAATATAAGCAAACAGGGGTGCCGTATTTAGTACCTAAAGCGAGTAACTAGGTGGTGAAGGAATATGGATATCTCTACTCTAGCTAGCCCCTATGCGGGACAGAGTTGAGGCCCACCTCTGGATGGCGTAAAGATGTTTCCGGGGTCAGCGGGCCAGAATTGCTCTGCGTATAATTCATAGTTATCGATCAGTCAATTGAAGATAGATCATTTTTTTTTTCAAGGTCGAACCAAGATTCGCAGGAACAGAGAGGAGGACAGAGCAATAAGTTCGAGCTTCCTTGAAGTGATATTGATCTAGATGCACGGTGCGAAACAAAGCGAATACTTCCCACCCTTTAGGAATCATTTAGCCTGCATGAACAGAGATAACCCAGCGAATTCGATCGATCGGCCCATCCCCACATGGAACCAAATCGAGAAAATTCTCCTTTACCTTTCACGTTGACATCCGTCATCGCCCGCCCGATACCTTGCTAATGATGTTTGCCACCCGCAGAGTCTCATTGATAACCTGAAAACACATGCACAGCACAGCGTTAAAGTTCGTAAAACTAATGAAAGCGTCATGCTTTTGCCGAACCCATGGCCACGAGAGTCCCGTTCGACTTACGCATTGCATGAAAGGCATAGACCTGTAGTCATTCCTGTTAAGGAAATAAGAACAACTCAGCCAACGCACTCTGCTGTTACAACTTCAACAAAGGAAGACAATGAAAGTGAAAGGGCTGCAGCTATTGTAAAGGCCAGAGGAAGTATAAAGCACGTAAAAGCACACAAGTCAGAGGAGACTATTTGACCTCATTTTTACACGTGTACTGCTATTCAGTTTTTTAGTTAAAACAGATTAGAAATAGTTTTCTTGTTTTTAGGGTTCTTATCTTCTTCTTCAATGGGTCTTCGAGGAGGTTCGCTTAGCTCATAACAGAAAGGGAAAACTGAGCACACCATCAAGACTTGCTCTGTGATGTATAGCATATATTGTGTAGATACAGAGAGTGAAGAAGGTTTGAATAATCATTCTTCAGTCTTTATTCATCTTGTTCATCTTCACATGGTATCAGAGCAGTGTTCGATCATCCTTACCGGATCTCGCTGGATCTGATCTTCTGATTACCGGATCTAACTCGATCCGAAGCTGACGGCAACCGCGGTAACGACGGTGGCGAATCTGGTCAGGGAAATCGAAGACTGATGGTCAGGGATCGCGAGGGGGTTCTCAATCGCTCTCGGGTGGCTCTGAGGGTTTCTCGGCGGATCTCTCTCTTCTTCTCAATCGCTCTCAAGGATCAGCGTCACTCGATCGGGAGCTCGAAGCGCGAAGCTCAGATTCGTGCCGAGTTTTAAAGGTCTCAACTCTGCTTCGAGGGTAGAGATCTAAGGCCGATCAACCGAATTTCGATTCGGACTCCCCTATTCATCCACTGAAGTTGCAGATTCAACCGAAGCCACTTCCCCAGCACCACCAGCTTCGCAGTCACAGATAGAGGTACTTCTGTGGCAACTGATCTTCACGTAGAATGAGGTTCTTTGAAATGGCATCTCTTCCGCCTTGGGGTAATGGCAGTGAAAATCTGGAATGAAAATGGAGTTGTGTTAGCAGCCCGTCGACCACGTATTACTTTATGTGGCACCAGATTTTCACACTTTGGACAGAAAACTCTTCCAATTTCAGCAGTCACAGTATAGCAAGCATGTTCGTCCCTAATTCGCATGCTCTATCATTCTTATTGGAAAGGTTTATTCATCAATCACTCGCTGAATCCAATCGAAAGAGCCGAAGTTAGCAAAGTGCTGGATTTTTTTTTCGTTTGTCTGTTGATAGCCGAAGTTAGCTGAAGTTAGCCGAAGATAGCAGCAGATCGCAGTATCTTAAATTTCTGTTTTCGAGTGACCGAGTGCTCTGTTTTCAGTCGAGTGCTCTGTTTTCTTTTTCAGTCGAGTGCTCTGTTTTCAGTCGAGTGCTCTGTTTTTCAGTCTCTGTGATAAGTTTGCACTTCACTAATCGCCGCTGATCATTCTCGTTTGTTGATTTGGAGATTTCAAAGCACCATTATCATCGTCTTCTTCAAAGCTGTGAGAACACGAAGATGGCAGCAAGAATACAGAAGTACCCTTTCCCAATACATGTCAATATTTCTAATTTTGTCACAATCAAGCTTGCTGAAGATAATTTTCTGTTATGGCAAGCACGGTTTCACAATTTCTTGAAGCCAAGAACTTTTTGGCTTCATTAATGGTGAAATTCCATCACCTCCTCGAATGTTACAAATTGAAGTTGCAGGGTGTGAAACTGAAGTTGTAAATCCAGATTACACTGATTGGACAAAAACTGATCAGCTTGTATCATCATGGATTAGTGGAGCTGTATCTGAAAACATTCCGAGCTTGATTATTGGCTTAGAAACATCCTATGAGGTATGGCAGACTCTTCTTAATCGTTTTACACAAAAGTCAGTTGCTAGAGAGTTTGAACTGAGAGGAAAACTACAAGCATGTCAGAAACGAGATCGAGTTCTTTCTGTTTATCTTAGAGAATACAAATCCATATGTGATCAGCTAAATGCTATAGGAAAGCCTGTAGATGAGATAACCAAAATGTTTGGTGTTTTGGAAGGACTGGGTTCTGAGTATGAAAATTTTCGAACTACTATATACTGCTTGAAACCTCAACCAGAATATGATGAGGTAATAGCACAATTAGAAAGATTTGAAACAAGGCTGCAGAACTATTCCAGGAACCAGTATAACCCCAATCTAGCTTACTTTGGACAAAGACAATCTGAAATACAGCCGAAAGGAAACACTGACAGAGAATATATCCCTCAGAACTCTGGTTTTGCAGTACAAAGAAGCACTTACAGAGGGGGACGTAACTATGGTCGAGGACGTGCTACTAATGGTAGAGGTCGTGGTTATGGATATTCTGAAAGAAGTCAGAATTACAGAACAAACACCTTGATTCAGGATCAAGGGGATCAGCAGTTTAGACAGAAAAATGACTTCCCTGGATCTAGTCAGGGGTTTCGACCATATGCAAGTTACTCACAAAGGTATCATGACATCAAAACTTATCCATCTTCGACTCTAACCTTCAATAAACATCTCGGGATGAGAAAATAACAGGAAGTGCTCGACTGGAGTGCCAAATTTGTAAACGTCCAGGACATGATGCACTTCGTTGCTGGTATCGATTTGATAACTCATATCAAGCTGAAGAAATTCCAACAGCATTGGCAGCGATACATCTCGAGGATCCAAAAGGAAATGAGTGGTATCCAGATACCGGTGCTACAGCTCACATCAGTGCAAATCCTGGTATTCTTCATACACTCTCTAAGTATAGTGGAACTGATACTGTCATGATAGGAAATGGATCATGTCTGCCTATTACTTACATTGGTGATACTCTGTTAAATACTGAGGACAACTCATTACCTCTTAATGATGTACTGATTGTTCCAGAAATAAAGAAGAATCTTCTCTCAGTTTCTAAACTAACAGATGACTATCCTTGTTCATTTGTCTTTGATAAAACTGGTGTCTATGTAAAGGACAATCACACCAATACAACAATGAAGCTCGGAAGGAAAATTAGAGGACTTTACCGAGTGGACTCACACACTACAGAAGCATTCTTCACTCAAAGACATAGAGCTGTAGCAGAAGATGTGTGGCACCAGAGATTGGCTCACACAAACTCGAAAATAGTAAAGCATCTACAGAATCAGAAGCTGATTTACTATAATGCAACAGCACGAACTATATGTAGAAGCTGTCAAATAGCAAAGAGTACAGCTTTACCTTTTCCTTTATCGACACTACATCCAATGTTCCTTTAGAAAAGATACACTTTGTGACATTTGGGGTCCCTCACCGCTTAGTTCTTTTCAGAAATTTAAGTACTATGTCATCTTTGTAGACAATTTTTCCCGCTATAGCCGGCTGTATCCAATGAAGTTGAAGTCGAAATTCTATGATATCTTTGTTGAGTTTCAGAAACTAGTCGAGAGGCAATTCAATCATAGAATCAAAATTTTCATTGTGATGGAGGAGGAGAGTTCATAAGCAACAGATTCTAGAATCATTTAAGGAATTGTGGCATCAAACGGTTCATGTCTTGCCCACATACACCGAAACGAATGGAATCTCGGAAAGGAAACATTGTCATATAGTTGAACTGGGTTTAGCTATGCTGTATCACTCTAGAGTTCCATTGAAATTTTGGGTAGATGCCTTCATGACAGACTAACTATATTGTGAATATTCTTCCTACACCAAAGTTACAACCGGACTCACCTTACAAGCAAAATTCATCATCATCGCCCGCCTACGAACATCTAAGGGTCTTTGGATGTGCATGTTATCCTTGTCTTAGACCATATATGCAACATAAATTTGATCCCAGATCTCTTACCTGTGTCTTCCTGGGATATAGTGAACGCCATAAAGGGTATCGCTGTCTTGTCCCTACTGATGGTCGTATATATATCAGTAGACATGTTGTGTTTGATGAGAATTTCTTTCCTTTCACAAAGAAATTGACAACTGACTATGAACAGTATACTACTCTGTACAAACAATGGGCAGAAGAAGTTAACCTTCTCGATTCTCCAAGTGCAGCACCAGTAAACAATGGTTTCACTGACAATACAGCAAATTTCCAGTATAGTCCTACTTTGGAAGATGATCACACTAATACATCATACATTGTAGGTATGCCACAAATTTCATCTTTCACACATATGCAATCTGATTCAGTTGCTGAAGAACAACCAGGTCTCACTTCCACAAGTGTTACACCAACTGACATTGTTATTGATCAAGGCCAACACAATTCTATATCTAATCCTCAAGGTACTACTGGTGTTCATCATATGCAGACTCGACTGAAATCTGGTATTACAAAACCAAATCCTAAGTATGCATGTTTTGCTGAATATAAAGTGCCTCGGAACCACGATCGCTTAAATCAGCCTTAGCTGATGAAGGGTGGTACAAAGCAATGCAAGAAGAAATGACTGCTTCCGTATGAAAATCGACACGGATACTAGTTCCCAGAACTAACCGGATGAATGTTATAGGCTGTAAATGGGTGTTTAAAACCAAATTAGCACCTGATGGTAGTCTTGACAGATTAAAAGCTCGGTTAGTTGCCAAAGGGTTTCATCAAGAAGAGGGAGTTGACTTTACCGAAACATTCGATCCCGTTGTTAAACATGCTACCATTCGTATAGTACTTTCGTGGCTATGATGAAAAATTGGCCAATACATCAACTTGATGTTAAAAACGCTTTCCTCCATGGAGTCTTAAATGAGACAGTGTATATGGAGCAGCCACCTGGATTTATACATCCTCAACAGTCTCAGTGTGTTTGTCTTCTCAAGAGGTCTTTATATGGTCTTCATCAAGCACCACGTGCGTGGTTTGATAAATTTAGTAATTTTCTTCTTGAAAATGGCTTTTTCTGCAGTACAGCTGACCCATCTCTCTTTGTTCTTCATACTTGGTTCGGATACTGATGATTTATTACTCTATGTAGACGACATACTTTTGACCGGTAGTTCAGCTCGACTTCTAGCTACATTGATCAAGAAACCGAGCCTTCAATTCCACATGAAAGATCTCGGGTATCTTCATTATTTTTTAGGAATTGAAGCCAAACGTACTTCTCAAGATCTATTTCTTTGTCAGACCAAGTATGCCATTGATCTACTTAACAAAGCTCACATGACAGAATGCAAACCTGTCTCAACTCCTTTGTCACTTAGATCAATTGCTATGACAAATGATGATACTCTACTTGCTGACCCGCTTGAGTATAGAAGTATAGTAGGCGGTCTTCAATATTTGACGGTCACCCGACCTGATCTTGCCTATGCAACGAATCTGCTATGCCAGAAAATGCAGCATCCAACAATTGCAGACTCCCATAAATTGAAAAGGGTCCTTCGGTATGTTAAAGGAACAGCACATCTAGGGATCTTCCTCCATTCTAACAGTTCTACAGCCCTCTATGGATACTCAGATGCTGATTGGGCTGGATGTGCTGACACCAGACGTTCTACTACTGGTTTTTGCACTTATCTTGGCTCTAATTTTCTTTCTTGGTTAGCCAAGAAACAACCTACCGTATCACGCTCTTCCACAGAAGCTGAATATCGAGCACTTGCGTCAACTACTGCTGAACTTACTTGGATTAGCTTTGTCCTACGAGATATTGGTATACATCTCATATCACCCACACTCTTGTTCTCGTGATAACAAATCTGCTATTTCTCTTACAGCTAATCCCATCCTACATGCTCGCACTAAGCATATCGAAGTTGATTTTCACTTTGTTCGTGAAAAAGTATCCTCAAGTTCTATACATGTTCGATATATTCCAAGTTATCTTCAGCTTGCTGACATCTTTACTAAGTCCTTATCACGTTTTGCTCACTCTACTATTAGAACCAAATTGGGTATGGGATTCTTAACCCTTCCCAATTTGAGGGGGGATGTTAAGGAAATAAGAACAACTCAGCCAACGCACTCTGCTGTTACAACTTCAACAAAGGAAGATAATGAAAGTGAAAGGGCTGCAGCTATTGTAAAGGCCAGAGGAAGTATAAAGCACGTCAAAGCACACAAGTCAGGGGAGACTATTTGACCTCATTTTACACGTGTACTGCTATTCAGTTTTTTAGTTAAAACAGATTAGAAATAGTTTTCTTGTTTTTAGGGTTCTTATCTTCTTCTTCAATGGGTCTTCGATGAGGTTCGCTTAGCTCATAACAGAAAGGGGAAAACTGAGCACACCATCAAGACTTGCTCTGTGATGTATAGCATATATTGTGTAGATACAGAGAGTGAAGAAGGTTTGAATAATCATTCTTCAGTCTTTATTCATCTTGTTCATCTTCACAATTCCAGTCCAGACTCTCGCAATGATATTTCTTCGCTCTGATCTTGTCATGCTCTTCCTGTCTTCCAAAGACCAAGTCATCGTCATCCATGGGATCGAAAACTAAAAATATAAAGTCTAATCCGATATCTTCTAATCAAGAAAAAGAAAAGAAAAGAAAAACATATAAAGAAGAAGAAATTCAACGGGGTGGAATCACGATGCATGTGGGAAGCCGTTCCTCCATCGGATATCTGTTCGGCTTGGAGAACCCGAGCCAATTTCCGTTCGCGCCGCTTCTCCCTCCAAGGTCCTTCTTTTATAATTTCGTCTTGTGGGTTTTTCAAATTAATCTATGCGTTTGCATGTTGAAGTCCTCTGTGGTATTGGTTTGCTGTTTTCTTTCGCCGAGTGAAGAAACTGTGGTTTTGGCTGGCGGTATAGCTGCGTGAATTGATCCTTTTGATGCATCTGTAGCGTATTCCACATTAAGCAAATGCAGCATATGGGATAGTTGAATGGCTTTTGTCATGCTAATGCTGAAGCTGTGGAGCCGGAAACAAGTTGGTGGCACGTTGAATTGTCGAGGTTCCAGTATTCTTAGCTTAGCAGCACAAATTAGTGGAAATTTGGTCCTTTAAGAGTCTGCAAACTTGGTTGGATGGTGGAAATTCGAAGATCGAAGAATGTTATCCTGTGAAACGGTTACATTTTTGGTCCATCTTACTTATATCGGTCGACAATGTCCATCAAATAGGTATTGCGAGCAGATTCGGAGATCAACTTTGCGGTGGACAAAATCTCAATCAACAGGAACGGATCACCATTGCTTCTTGAAGGTTCAGATGCCCAATGTGTTGTGTACCTTTGTGGGCGTAGTTCTGCTGCTGACGACATTATTTGCAGGTGTGCAGAGTTTGGTGTTCTGTTTTTACGTTACTACATTCCATGCTACCAGTATTAAGAGCACGTTATTCCATTTTTGGGACTGTATAATTTTGATTTTGTCATTCTTAAGGGACAACCCTAGAGTTAAAATCTTTGTCCTTTTTTTTTTTTTTTTAGGTCTGAAAAGATAATATATTGATATTGTACTTCACATAGGAAAATAGGAACAACCCTTCACTAGGGCTTCATTACAAAGTATGTCTATCATGAGTTGAGGAGGAGAGTTAATCCAATTAGGCGAAATGGACCCTCTTCCGTGGGCCTTGGCGGCCCAGTCAGCTAGGGCATTTGCTTCCCGGCGGCAGTGGAGAACCTTGAGGTTTCGGAAGCTTTGCAGCAGCTCTTCGCTTTCGGCAAAGAGGGCTCGACAATACCACGATGGCGAACGGCGCCGATTGATGGTTTCCACCAGAATGAGGCTACAAGACTCCAACACCAGGTGAGATTTAGTCTGTTGTTGCTTTAACAGATCCTTAAGAGTATGTATCAATGCTTGGATCTCTGTCTCAAGAGCAGAGGAAGCTGATACGGTGCGGGTGAATCCTCCGATCAAGCTGCCCGTGTGATCGCGGGCGATGCTGGCTATGGTGCCCATTTGATTTGCTGTGGGGAAAGCTCCATCCACATTGACCTTCACCGATCCCTGCTACGGTGGGAGCCAAATCCAATTAGGGTTCAGCCAAGCGGTGCGACTTGTCGATTCCTACTGCTGAGTGCTGATCTGGAGTTTAGCCAGGGCAAAGGCGGTTTCAACGAGCTGGTCCGAGAATATGCGTTGGTGGCGAAACACAAAGTGGTTTCGAGCCTTCCAAATTTCTCATAGGAGGCTTGCGATGTACTCAAAGGCTGGTATGTCCCTTTTCTGATTGAGTAAGTCAGCTATCCATGAATCCATCCGGTTAGTGTTGTAAGCCAAAATGTTACTCTGTACTTGGGAATGGTTCCATATACCTTGTGTCCATGGGCAAAACAAAAATAAGTATTCAGTAGTTTATGGGGAGGTAGAGGAACAGAGTGTACATACTGGGTCGTCAATAATACGTCGTCGGAATAGATTGTCCTTGGTTGGTAACGCATTTTGGCATATAGACCAAAGAAAATTACGTATTTTCGGTGCTGTTTTGACTTTCCATATCTGTTTCCAAACATGCTTGGGTGTCTGATACGAAGAAGAAGCTTGGGGGTGTACCTTCTGGTTGGCTGTCTGTTTAATGAAGTTGTATCCACTCTTTACAGTATAATTGCCATCCTGTGTCCCTGTCCGGATCAGTTTATCTACTATTGACGCTGGCCAAAGTTTTAACTGAAGTATTTGCTTAACAGTGGGTTCATCAAAGGTGCGAGTCAGGAGCTCCACATTCCAAACATTCTGCTCAGGACAAATAAAGCCAGCCACTGTTTGAGGTTCATTTCCGGTAGTTGGGCCACCAAGAATTCCGACAGGTAACCATTTGTCCTCTCTGACCTTTATTAATTGGCCATTACCCACCGACCATTGAAGTTGTTGTATAATCGAGTTTTTGCCTAACAGGATACTTAGCCAACCCCAGGAAGGTCTGTGCCCCCTGTCTGCATGCCAGAAGTTCCTGGAGTAGAAATACAAGGCTTTGAACACTCGACAACACAACGACGGTGGATTTTGAAAAAGTCGCCAAGCTTGCTTTCCAGAAGGGGCTTATTGAACGTAAGTAGGTCTCGGAACCCCATTCCTCCATTGTCTTTTTTCTCTTTAAGAAGATCCCAGTTTTTCCAATGTATTCCAGATCTGTTGTTGTTATTTTGCCACCAAAATCTGGATATTTTCTGTTGAATAGATTTGCATATAGATACGAGGACCTTAAATATAGACATTGCATACTGCAGTAATGCTTGAACCACTGATTTTAATAGAATCTCCTTTCCCCCTTTTGAAATGAAATTTTCTTTCCACCCTTCCAATTTCGCATTTACTCTTTCAAGGATCCAAGCAAATATGTCCTTTTTCGATGAACCCCAATCAGAAGGCATCCCTAGGTATTTACCTGATTTATCTAGAATGGGTACCCGTAGTTCGCTGGCCAAGTTTAACTTCAATAGCTGTGGGCACAATTTCCCTATAAATAGACCAGATTTATTCCTGTTAATCTCTTGACCTGTAGCTAGACAATATTGATTTAGGATATTTGCTAGATTTTGGCATTCACTAGTTCTACCCTCCAAGAAAAATATAGCATCATCAGCAAAAAGGAGATGGGATAAAATGGGACACCACCTGTTAAGTTTAATGCCCCTGAGAGTGCCCATGTTGACAGCTTGATTCATAAGAGTAGAGAGCATATTGGCCACTAGGATGAATAAATAGGGGGATAGAGGGTTGCCTTGTCAAAGTCCTCTAGACGGATGGAAATAAGGTAACTGTTCGCCATTAAGCTTGATACTGAGAGAAGTAGAGGAGACACAATTCATAATCCACATTACCCATTGATCTTGAAATCCCATTTGACGGAGATAAGCATCCATGAAATCCCACTCCACCCTGTCATAGGCTTTCTTCATATCCAATTTCAAGATCGCCTGAAACTTTTTCTTTTTGTTTCGAGTCTTTAATTGATGTAGCACTTCCTGAACTAGGAGGATATTTTTTTGTATTTGTCTGCCTGCCACAAAGGCACTTTGTTCTTCGGAAATTAACTAAGGTAGGCATTTTTTCAAGCGATTGGCTAATACTTTCGATATGATTTTATAAAGAAAATTACATAAACTAATCGGGCGAAATTGATCTAACCTTTCAGGGTTTGGAATCTTTGGGATCAAAGATATTGAGGTCCTGTTAATTTCCATTGGCAACACTCCTGTTATGAAAAAATTGTGCATTGTTTGGAAAACATCCTCCTGGATAATGTCCCAGTGGTGATGATAGAACAGCCCATTTAATCCATCAGGACTTGGGGCATTAGTGGCTCCCAACTGAAATGTCGCATGTTTTACTTCCTCCCTTGTAAGTTCAGCTGTCAGTAGGGTATTCATTTCAGCAATTTCTACTCTAGGACATTGAGCTAAAACAGTCCAAAATCCCTATGTCCCACTGAGGTGTAAAGATCCCGAAAGAAGATGAAAGTACTATTTTTCACCTTAGTTGGCTCGCGGATCCATTCTTCGTTTATGTCCTTTAGTATACTGATTATGTTCCTCTTTCGCCATTGGATAGTTGTGGCGTGAAAGAATCTCGTGTTTTTATCCCCCCACCTCATCCATTTAATTCTGGAACGCATCGCCCAGTAGTGCTCTTCCTGTAACCATATGTTTTGTATTTTTTCCTTCAAAGAGTTGACCTGATCCTTGTTGAAATTGCAGACAGGTTGGTTAGTACATTGCTGGAGTTGCTGCTGGAGAAGAGCTATTTGATGATGTCCTGCTTTAAACCTCTGTTTACTCCACTTGGCCAACGCTGCAGAGGTGGCCCGGAGCTTCTTGGAGATGGTGGAGTGAGCAAGTGATGTTGAGGACCAGGTTTCTGAAACAACCTTGTGGCAGTCGGCATCTTGCAGCCAATAAGATTCAAAGGTAAAGGTTCTTCGCCTTCTTACCGAGTTAATTACCGTAGTTAGTATCAACGGACTGTGATCCGATCCTAAGGCCGGTAAAGCTTGAACTTCAGCATATGCATAGGCCATTCACCATTCTATATTACATAAAGCTCGATCAAGCCTTTCTTTAACCATTGCATCTCCACTTCTTTGATTCATCCAAGTATAGGCACAACCCTTTGTCTCCATATCCATCAATGCACAATCATGTAATAATTCTCTAAAGGAATGTAATTTATACTGCTCAGCTGGTTTCTTTCCTATTTTGTCCCAGTGATGTAACGCTTCATTAAAGTCACCCATACACAGCCATGGCAGAGTGTGTAAGTGACTGAGTTGCCTCAACTCCGCCCATAAAACTGTCTCTGATTATATACCACTAGTGCATGCAGATAGGTAATACACATAGGGGATACACAGCTATCGTCAGAAACTATAGCATCAATAAAGTGTGAACTATGAGCATTAACAGTGAGAGAAATATTATCCCTCCAAAAAAGCACCATCCCCCCAGCCAAACCTAAAGGATTAACCACAAAGCTTCTTTGATAGTTCAACCTTCTCTGAATTTTTGTGACAACATGTTCCTGATTTCTTGTCTCCATCAAGAAGACTACGTCGGGCCTTTCTTGGGCCGCTAAGGCCCTTAGTGCTTGAACTGTTAGGGAATTGCCCAATCCCTGACAGTTCCAACTTAGAATCCTCATTTGTCAATCGGTGGCTTGTTCGGGCAAGCCACCACAGCCCAATCACTGGCCCTTTGGGCCTCAAGTATAGAAGTATCCAAGAGAAGGCTTTCATCTAAAGTCTCCGGTAAGATAGAACGCGAGCCATAAGGGGAAATCTCTTAACTTTCTTCAGGGGATTTGTCTTTGTTTGCAAATGAGTATGTTTTGCTTTTTTGATGATGATGCCCCGCCTAGCGAAACATGAAGATTTGTCTCGCGGGTTCATTTGCGGGGGAGTTGTAGAAGCTGTGGAGCTGCAACCTGGGTGGTGGCAGTGAGAGAGGAACTAGGCATAATAGTTTCTGTGGAGGTGTGAATCTGCTGAGCCGATCGAGCCTCCATTGGAACTGCTTGTTTGCTGACCTCGCAGGGTGCTTCAGGGGGGAGAAGCAGTCCAGATTGGGGTGTTTTAGGTACGGTGTCCTCGATATTTGCTGGATTTGTTTGCAATTCTTAGAAAGCCTGCCAGAACGGGCTGTGCTCCCTAACCTCACTGTCCATAGTAGAGTTGATCCATTTCTTCAAATTTCGCCTCATCATATGGAATTTCTTTGCAATATGAAGCATAATGGCCTATTCTCCCACAGGAGTAGCAATAATGGGGTAGACGTTCATAACGGAAGTCAAGCCATATATTTTTCTCAGCCATTCTGATAAGTATGCCAGGTTTTAGAGGTTCTTGTAGGCTAATTTCGACTCTAGCTCTCCCTACCCTTATAGGTAATCCCTCATTTGCCTCAATTTTGACTTCCAACACCTTACCAACTTCACTAACCGCTTTGCTAACTAGCTGTTCAGTACATCGCTCCAGTGGAAGTCCAAAGACTTGCACCCTAAACGCACAACTTGTGAAATCATAGCAGTAAAGTGGAGTATTTGGGGTCCAAAGTTTAAGTATGACAAGATTGCTGGAAAATAACCAGGGACCGTTGTCAAACACTCGCTGTTTTTCCGCTTCTGAATTAAATTTAAATACATAGAGACCTTCCTCCCTCTGAGAAATATCGACATTATCGATGCGCCAAGCTCTTTTCATTGTATTCTGGAAAGCTGTGAAATTAATGGAAGTATTTGCACCAATTTTCCCAATCAGGCTCAACTTACATTCTTCAATCTTTGCTGCAGGGGGCTCTTCTTCCCATTCTTGGATTTGATGGGCATTCCACAAGTGGCCTAACCGGCTGCAGAGGGCAGCTAGCCGAGCCTCATCTCCCTGACTCGTTCTCTCCATCAGATGATTTATATCTACAAATGGTCCGGAGGGTTGAAGAAAACAGACCTAACGCTGGCAGGACACCCCTTAGTCGAGTTGACGATGGAAATTCATAACATGCAAAGGTGAATTGGGGGAAATCTGGGTGCGACACAAAGGATGGGCCTATTTGGAAAGTGAGATTCACCAGGAAGAGGAACGAGAAGAAGGAGAATTGAGGATATGAGCCTCAAAAGATAGAGTCTGAGAAGAACGAAAGTTCTGGGCAGTAAAGTCCCAATTGATTGTGGGAATCCATTCGAGAAAACCAAAGAGAACAACACCGGGATTCAGAAACCCAACAGAAACCTAAAAAAACCAGGAAAGACGAAACAATTAGGGTTGATAAGGTGGGACTGTAACGCAACCAGAACCAGAAACTCCGCCCATAAGGCACGATAAGTAGAAGAATCAAAAGGAAAACGAGGGTTTGGCAAGAAGCCAGATGAAGCTACCATAATAAACGGTATAGAGAAACTCTACATTGTTGAGAGAAAAAGGGATAAAATCTTTGTCCTTGGTCCATATATATATATATGGCTGATAAATTCTCATCGCGAGCATTTGTTTTGAAAAAAACTATGTAGTGCCTTTTTGGCTAAAGGATTTCTAACATGTACCGTGTTGTTTTCTGTTGACAGAATTGTTTTAATTGGTTCTGAAATTTACCTAAATAAAAGCAATGGCTTGAGTTCTAAGAGCTTGATGGCACCTGTAATCGGGTCTATTTTAATTGCATGGTCCCCTTCTTGAAAACTTCCCCATAAAATTGGGTAGCGTCTAAGAAAACTTACTCTTGTATTGAACTTGAAGGGGGATTTGCCCGCAGAGCTGCAGTGAAATGGTATTCCCTATGGGCAACACAAACAATCCTATGTTCTAATCGGTGCCTTTCATCTCCAGTAGATTCACTAATGAATGCGACTATTGATATGAGGGTTGTGTCTCGCCCGCATTAGGTCGCTACCTCCTTTGATGGAATGTATGATTTCTAGTGACTTGAAAAATATATGGTTGGCTCTTATTGCTATCAATAGATTAAACTAATTTTTATGCACAGAATTCAAAGTAAACCTTACCATTGTCGTCCTCTACCTTTATTTTTATTTTTTTTATTTTTGGTCGTAGTTATAAAGCTAATTCATTGTAGGTTTGGTAGCAACATTATAATCTCAAATGGACATCAAGATCCTTATAGTAACAGAGGGTATAAAAAGTCGAATGCTCCTCACCGTACAATCCATCCGAAGAGTAAAATTCTACATTACTTAATCATACTTAGCAATTTGATCTCTTTTTCAATCTGAGGCTCCTGAAGAATAATTTAGACAGCATTGCCGCTGTCTATACAAAGGAAGATACATAACTAGGCCACTTTATATGGTGCTTTGCGACTTGTCTCACATGCTCGCGAATTGCTCAAAGGAAATCAAGAGAAGGGAACCTACTCAAACTAGGAATCTAATTCCAAAGTAGAAAGTAATTTTGTAATTTCTTGGTTGTTTGGGCATCAAACCAGAAGCCTTAATTAGATTTGAATTTTCCACTTTGATCGGGTTTTCCTTAGGTTTCAAACTCAAAATATATTCTCATCACTAATTATACATTTCACACTCTCTTGTTGCTTGGATTTATAATCAAAGACACAAACAGATCCAGATTGGTTGGTCATGCAACGAAATAACAATGCCAATCTTCTTGCTTTGGAACAATGATATGTTGACTTGCTATTACAAATAATATCGATGATGAATTGATTCAAGAAGGCCATTTCAATCATAGATAAGAACAAAAGACTAAGTCCTTTGTATCTTACCAAAAAGTTATCCTTGTTTTTATTTGTTCCAAATTTAACTTTTGTTGACTGGACTCACGAATAAAGAAAGATATCCACCGTCTAGCCAAGAAGTTAATTCTTTGGTGCAGCAACCTAGGACAATTTTCTCCAATAGGAAAGAAATCGTCACGCGAATTAGTGTGGCTTGCAAGAAAATAAAATATAATACAAATAAGGTAGTGATCTATCGGGATTCCTTTCCTTTGCCAATATACTCGGTTTAACAAACCTATCTACATCCTCCAATCGAATCAGGTCTCGTTCACATGATTAAGTCCGAGATATAATTTAATTGTTTTAATGTAATTTGGCATAGAAAATAGTAGTACAAAATGGGATTGTGGGTTTCTCTACATAAATACGAACTGGTGCTCCAATTCTTGAAAAATATATGTTTGGCTCTTATTGTTATCAGTAAATTAAACTAGTTTTTATGCATAAAATTCAAAGTACACCTTACCATCGTGGTCCTCTAGCTCTTTTTTTTTTTTTTTTTTTTTTTTGGTGTTTGCTTGTCGGATATAGAGCTGATTCATCGTAGGTTTGATAACAACATTATTATTATTATTTTTTTTAAAGGACATTGAAATACTTATGGTAGCTGGGGTATAAAAAATCGAATGCTCGTCATTGGATATCTATCTGAAGAGTAAAATTTTACATTAATTACCACGCCTAACAATTTGATCTCTTTTTTAATCTTAGGATCCTAAAGAACAATCTAGATGGTATAGGCGTTGTCTATATAGAGAAAGGTACATAACCAGGCCAATTTATTTGTTGCTTGTGACTTGTCTCACGTACTTGTGAATAATTCAAATGAAATAAGAGAAGTAAACCTACTCAAATTAGGAATCTAACTCCAAAGTAGAAAGTATCGGGAAAAGTGTCAAAAAAGTCTTAAACATTTTACCTTTGTGTTGATTTAGTCCTAAACATTTTTTTGGTACCGATTTAGTCCTAAACATTTTTACGTTGTGCCAATTCAGACATTTCCGACCAATTTTGACTGGATTTTGCTGACTGGACGTTGGCCGGCCGACGTGGCTCGATCGCCGCCGACGTAGACAACTTTTTAATAATATTTTTATATTTTGAATTTTTTTTTCTTTTTAATTTTAATTTTAATGTTTTTTTTTTTTTTTTTTTCTTCTCCTCTTCTTCCTCCAGCCGATCGTCAGATTTGGATTTTCTGTGAAAAGTGCCAAAAAAAGTATCTCTGTAAGTTCTTGCTTGTTTGGGCATCAAACCATAAGCCCTATTTGGATTTGGATTTTCTACTTGGATCGGGTAATCTTCATGGGTTCAAATTCAAAATATATTCTTGTCACTAATGATATGTTTTGCAAGTTCCCTTTGTTTGGATTTATTACCAAAGACACATATAGATCCCAATTGATTGGTCATGCAGCGAATTATCGAAGTGTGGATAACTAAATATCAATGATGAATTGATTCAAGAAGGCCATTTCATTTCAATAATAGACAAGAACAAAAAACTTAGTCCTCTGTATCTTACCAAAATGCTATCCTTGTTTTTCTTTGTTCCAAATTTAACTCTTGTTGATTGGACTCATGGATAAAGAAATATATCCACCATCTAGCCAAGAAGTTAATTTTTGGTGTGATATCCTAGGACAATTTTCTCAAACGGGAAAGAAATCGTTACGTGAATTAGTGTGGCCTTCAAGAAAAGAAAATTTAATCCAAATAAGGTAGTGATCTATTCAGATCCTTTTTTCCCTAATATACTTGGTTTAACAAACCTATCCACTTCCTCCAATCAAGTTAGGCCTTGAACACATACTGAAATTCAAGATATATTTAATAGTTTTAATGTAATTTGGCATAGAAAATAATAGTACAAAATGGGATCGTGCGCTTCTCTATAAAAATGTGAACTGGCTGAAGCCAAAAAAACATCTCGAGGATCCTCCTCCTCCTCGCGTGCTTGCTTTAGCCTAAGCAATAACCACACACCCCAACATGTCTTCATCACTTTATAGCATTTTGATCATTTTAATGCTTTTCTCAGCTTGTGTTTCTACCGAGAAGAACTTCGATGGTTACTATATTCCGAAGCTGAGCATATTTCGCCGAAAGTTTATTCAAGATCCTGGCACGGGCGATTCGAGCTTCCGTCTCATCAAAAGACTTCCAGAATTTCGTTTACAACCAAACCCTCGATCATTTTAATTATAGGCTGGAAAGTTACACTACTTTCAAACAAAGATATGTGATCAATTCCAAATACTGGGGTGGCGCAAATGCAAGTGCCCCGATCTTCGTTCTTTTCGGTGATGAAGCACCCTTCGACAACGCCATGACCGAAATTGGGTTCATGACGGAAAACGCGGCTGAATTTAAAGCGCTTTTGGTCTATATAGAGGTAATGAAATGCCCTACATAATTTGCCTAATAGTATCTTCTTTTTCCCTTCTGTTTGTCGTGCATATGTACATATTCGCGCAATTTACAAAGATAAAGTTGAAATCTTGCAGCATCGGTTTTATGGTGAATCAATTCCATATGGGTGGACACTTGACAGAGCACTAAAAGACGCTAACACTCGCGGATATTTCAACTCGGCCCAAGCTCTTGCTGATTACGCGGAAATCCTTGTATACTTGAAACAGATATTGAATGCCAAACATTCTCCGATAATTGTCATTGGAGGATCATATGCGGGAAGTAAGTGAATATATTTTCAGTTATCAGCAATATGACTACTGCTTTACATTGAAATTAAAGAAAATAGCCCACTACGTACATTGACGAGATCAATTCTAATGTAGGATTCCCATTGATTATAGCAAGATGTAATAAACACACACGATCTGCTGAAAGTCCTTGTTCTTGAACATATGATGGATAGAACTTTTCCTAAAGAGCACTAGTCATATTGACAACGACAATCCGTATCAAGTTTGATATAGCTTGCCCTAAATGGCATTGAAGAAAGCGCCTACTGTCAGGTTTACAGGGAATATATCAACGACATATACTCTACATAGTACTTTATAAGTGGGTCTTTAAATCTTCATATGTTTGATTTTCAGTGCTAGCTGCATGGTTTCGACTGAAGTACCCTCATGTGGCACTCGGAGCATTGGCATCATCTGCTCCAATTCTCTACTTTCCCGACATCACTCCTCGGGATCCAATCTATTCAGGAGTTGCAAAAGATTTTTTGGTAATCTTAATTGCTGGAATTATACCTTTTTCCTTTAGCATGCATTTTCGTTAATCAAATCGATAACTCGAATAATTGTTTGGTTAATTTTTTCAGGAAACTAGTTTTTCTTGCCACCAGACCATTCCGAAGATCTTGGGAGGAAATTGATAGAGTTGCTTCTGAGCCTCATGGTCTTGCAAAATTGAGCAGAACTTTCAAAACTTGCAGGTACATGGATGATGGAATTGGGATCATACATCCTATTGTATTTTGGAGACTTCTCAGAATGTTCCGTAGGATAAGTAATTTTTAGAGATAAGAAGCGGTTAGACATATCTAATTGGAAATTTATAGCATACATTGACAGTGAAAGGAACCTTTGCACAATCAGTCTATCCATTCTTGCTTTGGGAATTTCAGGTGTCAACTCCCTCACTTACCTTCGAATTTAGGGGGGTATAAGAACGTGTGTGAAAAGCTTTTGTTTTACACTAACAATATATTCCATAATAGCATGAACTTTCGCTAAACAAAGGGAATGATTCTAACATGATACAATGGTTTTAAGCTCTGATATTATTTTAAAAAAATAATGGAAATGCTTTAGAGACGAATAAACATCTAATTATGCGTATCTTTTATCTTTTGTTAGACCATTGGAAAGTTCTTCACAGCTCAAGGAGTACTTAAAATCAGTCTATGTAGACGTTGCCCAGTTCAATGATCCAATCAGTCGTCCAGTGGAAGTGATATGCAATGCCATTAATGGAGCTTCTCCAAGAAATGACATTCTCGGGAAGATTTTCGCAGGCCTCGCTGCTTTCAACCGAAATTTCGACCCAAATTCGACCTGCTACATCAATCCACCTCCTACACCTCTATCTCAAACTCCATTGGGTTGGCATTGGCAGGTACACACCAGAGTTGGATATCATGGTCGGATTGTTGCTTTCTACCACCAGTTGAAATTGACTCGAATTTTGTATTGTACTAAGCAAAGAGGCTGTTTTGGTTTGCAGACATGTAGCGAGATTGCGAGCCTTTGGAGCATCACCAACAATACCATGTTTCAACCGGCTCCCTCTGGCCTAGATAAATTTGTGAATAGCTGCAAGAGAGAATTCGGCGTCGCACCTCGGCAACACTGGGTCTCTACTTATTATGGTGGTCAAGTACGGTCACAAAAATAAAATCACATATATATGATACTCTCTTAATTTTCTTATACACACACCAAACAACATATGACACCCTTTCATTTCTTCATTCACTATGGAAAATTGCAGGACATAAAGCTTGTTTTGCATAGGTTCGCCAGCAACATTATTTTCTCCAATGGGCTTCAAGATCCTTTTAGCAATATAGGGTACGTGTAGCATCAAAACCTATAGATTTCCATGAAAACATCACTGAATTGGATAAGACTTCAAACTAACTCTTCCATATCATCAATGGTAGGATTTTGAAGAGTATTTCAGATTCTGTCGTTGCGGTCTACACAGCTAAAGGTACGTGTTGACTCCACTCGTGTTGAACCAAAGTCGAATGGAAAGGATTATCTTTCCATCTTCAGATTTATAGAAGCTGATTGCGATGCTGAAATTAATGCTGTGAAAATAATTTCTTACATGTAGGTTCTCATTGTTTGGACATATTCCCTTCTACAAAAGAAGATCCTGCATGGTTGGTCAAGCAGCGGAAAACCGAGGTTAAGATTATAAGAAAATGGATAGCCACATATCATGCCGATCTTCGTGCTTTTGGAAAATACTAATGTATATCACAGGGGAATGTCATTGCATCGAATAATGCTAATAGCATTGAGAATAAAGACCAAAGTGGTATGCTTTGTCTATTTTCTTGGGAAAATGGTGAACTGAGATTTCAAAATCATTAAACATTAAGAAAAATTGAAAGGAATAATATGCTATAAATTAATGTGAACTTTCTTGACAAATTCTTGCTCCTATTAGACCATTTATATCTATATGCATTAGGATCCCATTAATTCGGGAACAAAAGAAGCCGAGGCACAGAAAGAGGTCACTATTTGCCAATGACGCAGAAAGCAAGCCAAAAAACACTTCTGTTTTGAAACAAAATCGCAAGCGAAAACCCACTTCAATCGATGTTGGAAACCAGGCACCGCGACACCAGACGGTCCATCTGGAAATTGGGTTAACCAGAATTGAAAATGGCCGAGCAAATTAAAGGAAAATCCCACACTTCATCCCTCTTTCGAACTGGCGGCCACGAATTTTTGTGGCATATCTGGAAATCGAGGAACCACATCGTCTTTCCGCAAGAGAAAAAACCAGATCCGAAGCTCCTCTTAGCAAACGCCACGGGTCTGCACGAGAACACCGGTAAGATGGAGCGTAAAAATTGGGGGAAACAAAAGGACACGAGGCCGGAACTTACCTCAGATCTGGAAACCGCCCGACCGGGAGTGCTCGCTAAAGATCGACGTCGACGTCGACGGTTCGTTCGTCCACGTTTGCGCTCCCATAACGCGCGAGGCATCGTGGCTCTTGTCCCCGCTTTCTTTCACGTTCGAATGAAAGCGCCCGGTGCCAATCCGTCTCTGCTCTTCTTTCCCCTCAAATTTTCTGGTTTTCCATCAGTCACGGCCTTCAACTTCTTCGAAATCTTCCAATCAGAGATGGACGTTTCTGCGATAGACTTTAGTCGCAAAGCTTGCTCTGTCGTTTCATTTTCTGGATTTCACATCATCGAATTTTGATGAGATGGTACACATATCAGTGTCCCTCAAAGTGAAAATGGAGATATTTTTGGTCGTAATTGTTGAATTACAAACCAGAGCGAACATGAGCTTTGTACTTGTAGATGAGAATGGAGATATTTTCGGTCGTAGCTGTCGAATTACAAACCAAATCGAAAGTGAGCTTATACGCACTTATAATTCAACCTTAGTCACATCATGGGTCGTGACATTTATTTATTATCTTGTGTTAAGGCATGTTTAAGGGTTTGTTTGGGAAGCCTGGGTGAGCAAAACGAGAGTAGAAAATACTCAAAAATTAAATTTTCCCTCAATCTCCCCAGTCACAAAAATACAAAATATGAGAAACCATTTACGTTTATAGGTGTCAAAATAGGATACAAAGATTGCCACAAAAACTGGTACAATACCATGGCTGTAGAGGGATTCATCGAGGATTTTGAAGCAGTTGACATAATACCTCGTCTTTCAATTCCACAATTCAAATCTCTGCTATACTTAAGGAGCTGAAACATATATGATAATATGATGATATGATGACACTCTTAAGTAATTAAACCATGAAATTCCCCTTCGGGAATTCTTCGCAGCACTTGAAACCGCGAGAGAATAGAGTCGGGACACGATTTTTTCCTTAGACAGGACATGATACTTTCCTTAGTCAGGACTCCGTGCTTTCCTTCTTCCATAACATGAAGCAACGCCACCAAGACAACTTCAGCTGAATAGAGGAGGGACAACCAGGGTCATGCTGTGTATGCTGCTCTCTTCCCAGTTCCAGTTGCGTAATCGCTATCTTTTTCAAAGCATTACATCCTTTCAGGTTGACCACATGAACACAAACCACCAAAATACTAGTGCATGAAAAGAACATTCCAAAGGTATCCCGAGGATTTCAAGAAAAGAACCATAAATCCCTTCCTTTCGACTGGCAATAATGTCAGCAAAACGGATTTATACACAAAAGAAAAGCCAGAGAGGTCACCATATTGTAGAAAGAAACTACAATTTCATAACTTAACTTCCCATCGATGAGAAAAAACGAGAGGTTTAACCACTTGAAGTTCTTGGAAACTGCTTATGCCTCCAAGAAGTAAGGTCCAGTGCCCAGACCTACGGGGTTTCAATTAAATGTCCCTATGCTTTTATTGTTTCGTTGGTTATTCATGATAGGCTGCAGGCTAAAGATAGAATCAGGAAGTGGTGCTCTGTTGATGAGAAATGTCTGTTGTGCAAGCTAGAAGCTGAAGCAAGAGAACATGTGCTCTTCTAATGCTCATTTCGAAATTGATCTGGGAAAGGATTCTGATTTTATGAAATCTGAACGGGTCAGCTGGAGACTAGACTTAGGAGCTTGCTTGGGCTCTTCAACATTTAAAAGAAAAAAAAGTATGAATGATGTGTTAATCAAACTAGCTTGGAATTCCACGATTTATCACATTTGGAAAGAGAGAAATCATGTGGCTCATGAACTTTGCCCCTCAAACAAACAGAGGGGGTGCTGTTGTTATGTTTTCAGCAAGAACTTCCTTTGAGAATTTGATTAGTGAAAGGAAGAAATTGCTTTCAGATGAAGTCAAGGCCACACGCAGAAGGTGAAAAGTACTGTTGCTGATACAATGTTCTTTTCAGGTGCGGATGTTCTTCGTTATATCATGTGGGTCAGTTGAAAACAGAAAGAACAGAAAACAGGAGTCTCAATAAAGCCCCTGAGAGATATTAGCTTCTGGCCATCTACCAAAGGTTCATCTTCATGGGAACATTATCAATCAAATTTTCTGCAACATGACATGATCAATGGTGTTCTTCCAAATGTTATAATATTTTGCTTCCAACATGGACACAAACAAGATGAAATACCACCTTGTATCCCCAGAATCACAAGCCTCGGCATCTGTTTAATAACGTCTAAAAATAAGCAATTTTATTTTTGTGCGACTTTCCTGCCAAAATTATTCAAATTTAAGAAAATCATGAAATATATATATATATATATATATGCTCTGTTTTGAAAGTTTTAGGAATTACGATTTTCTCAAAAGTCAAAGTGCGCGAGTTAAAGATAAAAATAAGAGTTGATCCAATTAGGTATTTGTTTCATATAATACGTATAAGAAGATGGGCAAAACCATATACCACATTGTAGAAGGTTGAGAACCTCATTAATCATGGTCACTATAGGAAAAACATTAACATGGTTACTAGTTTTTCTTTTCTTTTTGATAGATTGATATATTTCTATTATGTTCATTACTAAGCATCCAATTTAAGTACGATGTGCAATTTAGTCCTCTAAATTTCAACATTTCTGTAATTTGGTCCCCTAGTCTTTATTTTATCCAATCAAGTCCTCTGAACTTATTGATTCGGGCAATTTCATCCCCTAGATTTTATTTTGTGCAAACAAGTCCTCTAACTTTCTTCATTCCTGCAATCAAATCTTTGGATCAATCATCATTACTAAATTGTCTGATTAATTAATGATGTGGCATTACTATTGTGGCAAAATAATGTCGCATGACGGTATGGAGGTACCAAACGAGGGCCAAATTAGCGAAAAACAAGTTTGAAAAAAAAAAAGAAAAAGAAATCCTAATTTGATAGTGTCGGTTACAACGGGCAAAGAAAGCACTCTGATTGCACAAACCGAGAACGTCCATGTAACCCAGAGGATCGGCTCGCATAACGATGGAGGACCTGATTGTATAAAATAAAAGTTAAAACGTCCAAGTCGAGCAGGTGCGGAAGCTATATTACTTTAATCCTGTTAGAAAGGGAAAAAAACAGGGCACGCCACGATAGTTTATGGACAAGATTCACAAGCCATAACAATCACAAATCGATTTAATAATAGTAATAATAATAGCAGTAGGGACGAGAATATGTTAAGCGCAACATTGTCTCTAACTACAAGTTGTCCTTTTTGTTGGCGGCCTCGTGGGGTTCTTAAATAAAATGGCCATGAAACTAATCTTATAATTCCAGCGTGTCCAACACATGTGGACGGTCCCCCTTGACAAATATGATAATTAAGGAGCTGATTATGAATGTTTAACCACTCATTACGGGGCTAACGAGAGAGTACCAAAAAATGGCGTTCTCCTAACTTTGCAAATTATTTGAGCGAATATTAGATTTAATCGTACGCAACTATATCATTAGAGGTTTGGTGGATATCTAATAATTGATGCTACTATTAAAATGTAATGTTTTATGATTAGTTTTCTCATGATATGCGAATATATTAAAATTCTAAATCTCGTTGGCAAAATAGCATAGCTGGCAACTTGGTGATCTACTATTGAATGAGAATGTCGTGAAATCATTACATTGACAAGTAACTAACTAATTGACCAATTGTCATATTTTTAAAAGCGCTTGGTAATCTACGACAAGATACTAGATTTGAGAATGATCATATCTTGATTTTATTAGTAAGCTACTAATGGTTTACTGGAAAAGAAAACTGCCAGTCAATTTTAGTTACTATGGATTTTGAAGATTTACTTAGGCTACTTCAAATTTACCATCACAAATCAGTATCCGATTTTTAGCAAATGAACAGGAGGTTTGTGCGAAACTATATATTTATCTCTTAATCGACGGGAAAATTATCTAAAAAATCTTAAACTTATTGTATGACTGTCACTTTAGTTATAAACATTTCAATTATGCTAATTTTTTTTCACAAGAAAGTATTACTATATTGCTCGCGACATCTAAAACAATCCAAATTGGGAATGTCCTAAACTTTTTGATGATTTTCCATGGTAGCCTTTCGGCCAATTTTGGCCATAAATCAATGATGTGGATGCCAACAGTTTTACATGACATGATTAATGCTAATGTGGATAGTTTTTGCAATTTTTTTTTATTATAAATTTTCTGAATTCTTCTCCTTTTTCCTTTTTGTTTCCCTCTGGCGGTTGTTGGGCCTTCGTGAGGGCCAATAGAGGTTGTAGGCCATGAGCGAGGGCTTCCCTGGGCAAGGGCCATATTGAAAAAAGAAGAAAAAAAGAAGAAACAAATTGATTTTTTTAATTGCAAAAATTATCAACATTAATGCTGTATGATTGTTAAAGTCTAAGTCAGTGATTTATTTTGGCTAGAAATACTAAATTAGCAAATTCTCAAAAGATTTAGAACTAAATTAATCAAATTAAAATATTTAAAACTGAATTGACATCTATGTATTGATATTCGGATTTTTTTAGTAATTTTTACCCTAATTGTCTCATAATTCATAAGCTTAAAGAGTAAAATTCTTTGACTAAAAAAAACTGAAATTCCCCCGGGTCGACGACTCTAGTCTCTAACATTGATTCAATATATCACTCTTCCTGAGCAGGCGCAGAGAAAGGAACCAACCACCTTTTCCATAATATAAAATTCCTTATTTTATTAATTTTATTTCCTGCACCTCTTTCGCCAGTATATACTATTGCCAAGCTTATTCAAACACTCACGTCACATGTTATTACAAGTCACCCTGTCTCTTATCAGTCGCAAAGAGAGAGAGGGGGAGAAAGAGAGAGAACACAAGAATGAAGCCGCTGATCAAAGCATCATCTTCATCTTCACCTTCTTCTGCTCTGAGAAAAGCTTCTCTTTCCCCGTATCTCTTCGTCTCTCTAGCCTTCCTTCTGTTCGTCGCGGTCCTCTACGGCGAGAACTTGTGCATGTTTGGCCAACAACTCCAACCGTCCCGACCCCTATCAAGAACTGGTGAGCTTTCATACGCTTTTCTTGACCTAACTCAACCTCTCCATCGTCTTTGTCAATTTGTCATACGTTCTCTTATCGTAGCCAGTGAACAAAGGAAGATAACAGTCTTTCTACAAAAAGAACACTTGTTCAGGGTCATCTCAATGATGGCCGAGTGTTTTTGTCGCTCGAGTCATGAGGTTTCCGTTGTTAAACTGTCCCGACTAAGCATGAGAAAGTTTAAATCATCATTACTTGGTGATTACTCTGTGGTGCAACGTGTATGTAGAGTCGAATTTCGAGTTTTTATTTTCAATGAGTCCACTAATGCCGCATATTCTCGTTCATCTTACTTTAACTTGCGTTCTTCATATTGCTCTTGTTTATGGGATTCACTCCTGCTTCACATTGATACATGTCCACCAGATAGTTTAAACACTTGCGAGAAAGCTTTTCGACTACCTACTTATGAAATTTTTCTTCTTATGTTCTTGACGGGATTAATTAAACAGCAAAGAAGTATGACGAGGCGTTGCCGTTCACGATCGGGGAGGCAGCAGAAGGTTGCGACATATTCAGAGGGAGGTGGGTGAGGGACAATTCGACTCGGCCGCATTATGAGGAATCGCAGTGTCCGTATATTCAGCCTCAGTTGACTTGCCAAGCTCATGGAAGGCCTGATAAGGAGTATCAGTTCTGGAGATGGCAACCTCACGGTTGCTCTCTTTCCAGGTAACTCATTAATCGCCCTTTTCTTTAGGTCTTTTCTTAAATAATTTCGTCGCACTAATTCATTATACATTGCATAATGCTGTAGGAGTTGCTTGTTAGTCCGTTTTGGAGAAATGTACATATTAATCTATATAATTATAAATTTATAAAGTACCATCTATGATTGAGTTGTGACGTGTGCACATTATAGCTGGGTCTTATACCGTAAGCATTTTAATAACCTAGTTTTCATGCAAATTTAATAATCGGTTTACATTATTCGCCCATTGGATATTATTTATTCGTCAAATTGTTGTCTGATCCTAGAAGGGAGGACTATCCATGCTAAGCTGGCCACATTGCACGTCTAGGCGTGATTTTGTTATTTATTCTTCTTGAAAATTTAAAATTGGGTGCCGTGATCTGTTTACGAGGGTCAAAGTCTCTATAAGTTATAACGCTAACTTGGCCTAAACATGCAAAAGGTCTTGTTTTTGTCTAAAAGATTCAGAAGGATCGTTTCCGTGCGTGTACGTTTGACCTACTTACATGTGCAAGCTTCGCCATTCGACATAAGGAATCTAATGTTTATCCAAATATCATCCGAATAAGATTAGAGCTTCATGCGAATTATCCTTGTTAATTATAACCTTTTCAGCAGAATCTGGCTGCAGATCTTATGCTAGAATGAAATTTCTTGCTGCAGCTTCAATGCCACATTAATGCTCGAGACACTGAGAGGGAAGAGGATGATGTTCGTTGGAGATTCCTTGAACAGGGGACAATTCGTTTCAATGGTCTGTCTTCTCCAAACAGTCATTCCCGAAGGTGCTAAATCGATGGAAACTTTTGGTTCCCTACAAGTTTTCACTGCCAAGGTGAGAAGCGACATCCTCTCTCTCCTGCCAACAATTTGATTAGTGATAAAAATTAGAGTAGTTTAACGCGGAGAAGTTACTTAAGATGGAGTTAATAAACTACAGTGAGGAAGTATTCTAATCCGAAGGCTATTGATCGCGATATGGTGTACACAACAAGTCGATCAAATTTTCCAGAATGATTTTCGGATGCTTCACTCTCGAATATGTGATGATGATTTTAACCTGAGGATAGATAATCACTTCGGCCATAAGGCCTTCTGATCCATTTGGGTCTAGTGATATTCATGCATCAAGCCACTGCTCAATTACCCTTTTCATTTCGCTCTATATACAGGACTATAATGCAACAGTCGAGTTCTATTGGGCGCCATTTCTTCTGGAGTCAAATTCAGATAACGCAATAGTGCACCGAGTACCAGATAGGATGGTGCGGAAAGGTTCGATCAACAAGCATGGGAAACACTGGAAAGGAGTCGATATAATAGTGTTCAATACCTATCTGTGGTGGATGACCGGCATGAAGATGAAAGTCTTGTAATTTCTCTCTTTCGCATCAAGATTTTTTCTAGTTTTTATTGATTTTGACATGTGTGTGTGTGTGTGTATAAGTGATCTAATTGGCCTTTCTTACCCTCTTTTTGCAGGAAAGGTTCATTTGATGATGAGGTGAAGGATTTTGTGGAGCTGTCGACTGAGGATGCTTACAGAATGGCGTTGAAAAGCATGGCGAGATGGGCTCAAAAGAACATGGACCCCAAGAAAACAAGGGTCTTCTTTGTTACCATGTCACCTTTACATACCAAGTGAGTTCTAATTCCCTATATATTTCCACCTATTCTTGGAAAAATACCAAAAACATGCGACACATTTCACTTGATTACTACTTACATACCCCCGTCCTTGAAATTATCAAATGCATACTTGTATTTACTTTTGGAGATAACCTTGTACCTTCTCAGCTATTAATCTTATGTCCCTATTTATTCAAATGCATTTTCTTAAAAAAACCTATCCTCAAACTGTAAACAACCACCCTAAAACACTCGAGACCAACTAAAAACCAAACCACACATATTGTAAGCAAGATGCAAAAATGAGTTTGCAAGGAGAGGTAATTTGGTATTTTCAATATGGGATTTTGCTTAGAGTTCTGTAGATACTTTAAAAAATAGATATGTAAGTGACCATTGGGTTAAAAGTGAGGTGGATTTTTGTACTTTCCCTAAATTCTTTCAATTTTGGGACAATTATATTAGCAGTCTTGAAATTTGTCATTGTTATCGAGGCTTTGCTAGCATAACAATCTTTGGGGTACTATGAGAATAATAGTCTATTGTGAGCCACAACTCCTTGAAGAAGTGAGTCTTATAACAATTTATCATTATTTGTTATTTTATTTTTTGTGGTTCAGAATAGATTGTTATTCTCACAATACATTAAAGAATGTCACGTAATCATTTCTCTTGTTACTATAATGTGCTTGAATTCTAAAATTTTTATTTTATGCATTTAAGTCTTAAAACTTGTTAAGATTGTCCACTTTAGTCCTTTTGTTAGCTTCATCAGAATTTGAATGGAAAATCTAAGTAGCATTTTTTAATTAAAGCCGTGTAGAATAGAAAAAAGGTCACGTGGCATTTCTAGCCACTTGAATACGGAAGGATTCAAGTGCGTTAAGTTCGAGGACTTAAATCCACGAGACTAACGTTTTAGAATTCAAGTTTACTATCATGACTCGTATTTTCAAGCCACATGTGCCCATTGAATCTGCGAAGCCGAGGAGACAATTAAAACCATCATTTTTCTTAAGTCGCCCTATAAACATTGGACTAGACTGAATCTTCGCAATGATTTCTCAAAACATTATGTATAATCGCAGGAGCACCGAATGGGGCGGCGCACCGGGTGGCAACTGCTACAACGAGACGGCGATGATCGAGGATCCAAACTACTGGGGCCGGGATTGCTCAAAAGGCATAATGCGGGTGATCGGAGAAGTGTTCAGCAAGGCCGAGGTCCCCATCACCGTCCTCAACATCACTCAGCTCTCGAGCTACCGCAAAGACGCGCACACCTCCATCCACAAGAAGCAGTGGAATCCTCTCACTCCCGAGCAGCTGGCCAACCCGGTGAGCTATGCCGACTGCGTCCACTGGTGCTTGCCTGGCCTTCATGACACTTGGAACGAGCTTCTCTTCACAAGCCTCTTTTATCCTTGATGATGCCAAGTAGCAGGAAAGGAGGAGTGAGATGGGCTTTATGTACAGTTCGACTTTGGGGGAGAGGAGTAGATGTGGAATTTGATGTTGAAGTATATAAGTTCGAATGTTTCTTTTTTTTTTCGGAGGGGAGCCCCCCGGGGGGGGTGTTGTCCCATGTTAGATTTGGAGAAAATTGAATTTATTTTTGGTACGAAGGGAAAAAAATTTCCTTCACAGAAGATTTAGGTCTAGATTGCTCGCGCATGCAATAGGATAATAGAAGCTTGAGGTTTTTCTGGAGAACTTCTTCCTTGGATTTAAATCCATTGTGTCAAGTGCATCACAACTATTGATTTTATGAGTCTCACGTGAGTTTCACATGATCAAATGAATTTAGGAAATCCAAGTCCATATAAGTAATTCTCCATTTTCTTTCAATCCAAAAATACAATATATACTATCCTGTAAAGAAGCATTGCACCCTTTTCATCAACCCAAATCTGGAGGCTCCGGTCACAGCATGTCCCTAGACTTTGCATCAAATACATTGCGAGAGAAAAAGAACCTTCCTTTGCTCAACATTCAAATAAGGTAGGGTTATTTGGCCAACAGAAGGCTAGGATATTTTTCATATCCAAGCACGTTGGTCCAATGGATACTTGCGTGGAGAAAATTGTCCCAAAAGTCCAAACCCTTTCGTAGGACGCCAAATTTCTCAATTGTATCAATTTAATTTTAAACCTTTTTACAATTTATCAATTTAATCTTTTTGGCTAATTTTGGTCGGAAATCACTGATCTAGTGATCTGGTCAGTGCCAACTGTCCTATTGGCATGATCGGCTCTAACATGGTCAATTTTTTTTTGAAAAATTTCTGATTTTTTTTTTGTTTTTTCCAATTATTTTCTTTTTCTTCTTTTATTCTTTTATTTTCCTTTTTTTTTTTTTTTTTTTGCAACTCTCCTCACTAGCTCGAGTTGCCACAAAAAAAAAAAAAAAAAAAAGAACAAAAAAAAGAAAATAATTAAAAAACTCATTTTTTTAGTAAATTTTAAAATTACAAAATTTGTTCACATTAGCCTTGGCCATTCCGCATATAGTCTACTAATTAGACTATCATGTAAGCAATTTCCAATAAAAATTGATCGAAATGACTAAATTGACAAATCATAAAAAAAATTTAGGACTATATTGATAAATCGTTAAAATGTTATAGACTAAATTGACATAATTAAAGGGTTTGAGATTAAATTTGCACAGTTAAAAACTTTAAGATTGAATTGGCCTTCATTTAATAAATTTAGGACTCTTTTTTGACAATTATCCCTACTAATGTGGCTTAAATATTCAGTCTTTCACCTTAGAGCAAATGGGTAAATTTACCATCACACATTATGCTTCCATTCATTTCGCAATGAATGAATGAATGGAAATGTTTTTTAAAAAACAATCGCTTGTAACATGTGTATGGATTGAGTCCACGCATAATTGAACACCGTTGCTCATCATCACGAGTCCTGGTTGGTATTAAACCACCTATGTGAGACCATCATAACAACACATTTTAATTGGGGAAAAGTGTCAAAAAAGTTCTAAACTTTTGCATTCATGCCAATTTATTGATGTCAATTTATTCCTAAATCTTTTCATGCCGTGCCAATTCAATCCTTTTTAGCTAATTTTGGTTGAATTTTTCTTATTGGACAACGGTCGATTGACATGGCACGATCGGCACTGACGTGAATAATTTTTAATAATATTTTAATATTTTTTGAATTTTTTATTTTATTTTTTTTTTTTTTATTTCTCCACCTCCTTCCTCTGGCTGGTTGCTGGATCTCGGCGATCGGCCAAAGGCAATGGCAGGCGAAGGTTGAGGTTGACCTCGCCAGCCTCTAGCGAGCATCGCTAGCCATTGGTGAGGGCTCGAGCCTCGCAAAGGTGGCCAACGAGGCTCGCCGAGGGCTAGCAAGATCGAGGTCAACCCGCCGGCCGTCACCTATGGCTGATCATCGAGGTTTGGCAACTGGCTGGAGGAAGGAGGAGGAGAAAGAAAAAAAGAAAAAAATATAAAAATATTAAAATATTATTAAAAATTGATAACGTCAGCGCCAATCGTGTCATTTCAGTTGACTGGCGCTTAGCCAGCAAAATTAGGCCAAAATTAGCCATAAATGACTGAATTGGCACAAAGTGAAAATGTTTAGTACTAAATTGGCACAAATGCAAAAGGTTTAGGGAAAAAGCACAAAACCCCGAACTTTGCCTAAAGTGACACATTTACCCCAAACTTTTTTTTTGTGACGTTTTTGCCAACCGTGACACATTTACCCAAAACTTCTTTTTGTGACACAAAAAACCCTAAACTTTCATCGTGTGACACATTTACCCCAAAATTAAAGGGCATTTTGGTCTTTTCATTTTTAAAATTTTTTTTCAATTTTTTTTTTCAATTTTTTTTGCTTTTCTCTTCCCTCCGCCGACCGGCCGGCGGAGGGAAGCGGCGTCCGGCGAGGCTGCCCTCGCCGGCGTCGGGCTAGGGCCGCCCTCGCCGGCGTCGGGCGAGGGCCTCCTCGCGCCCTCACTGCGTCGGGCGAGGGCGGGGGGCGCCCTCGCCGGATCTGGAGAGGGCCGTCCTCGCCCGACGCCGGCGAGGGCCGCCTCGCCCGTGTCGGGCGAGGGTGTCCCCGCCCTCGCCCCGATCCGGCGAGGGCCGTCTGGCCCGTCGCCGACGAGGGCCGCCCTCGCTGCGTTGAGCGAGCACTTTGGGCAAAGTTTAGGGTTTTTCGTGGCTTTTTCCCAAAGGACTTCTTTAACACTTTTTCCATTTTAATTGAGTCGGTCTCAGTTCATTATCAACTATCAATACTTCTTACACATGCTATTTCATGCGAATGTAGGATGTTAGATATGGATATTTATATTTCTCTTTTAATTTAATAAATCTGAGTGTTGTATGCTGGCAATATTGACCTCTTTTCTTTTTTCTTGTTAAGTGTTGGCAATGTTTATTATTATTCAGTTCACTTGACATATATATTTTTTACCTCGGACATTAGAGAGCACTATAATAACACCAAGGAAGACAAATGAGAAATTTTAACTTGGATTAGGAGGCTATTAATTACAAGGTTAGATGATTATCACATGGCATTCGGCTATGGTAACTTCTTTTTTCCTTTCATTTTGGCCAGAGAGGGTTGTAAACACTGGTCCAGAGTCATCAACCCCTCGTTGTCTGCTGGAGAGGGTCCCGACCTTCGCTAGATTTGGATGAGGCCACGACAACCTCAGTCACGATGGCCCTGGCAAGGTCGCCATGGGCAACATGGTCCTCGCCCAAATCTGGGTGAGGCCTTTGTGGCGGCAAGGGCTTGCCAAATTGAAAGGAAATAAAAGAAGGAAAAAAAAATTAAATAATTAATTTTTTTTTATAGAAATTGTAAAGATTATCCACTTTGGCTTTGGTCATGTTATATAGGACGTTAATGTCCATGTTAGTGATTTTAAAATTGGTTGGAATGATTCAATTGGCAAATTGTAAAAATGTTTAAGACTTGAATTGACAAAATTAAAAGGTTTATGATTGAATTAACACAATTACAATAAGTTATGGGACTTTTTTTAAGTACTTTTCCGTATCATAAACACTTATAAATGCTTTTGCAGTTGAGCACAATGAAAACCCAACAAACCAAAAAGATTATGCGAACGAAAGAGAAATAAAATCAGCCTCTCACCAGTCGATTGTGTGAGACCGAGCCCCATCATTGATAACGAATGTGCAGCCACTCATTAGCAAAACAAAGGAGACACCATAAAAAGATTCAAGAACTCCTAATGATTCCATGAATCAATTGAAGATTGAAGGTGCATTGTTAAGTTATTAATGTCAACATCATGAATTCTAGAATATGATTTTGGTTGCTATCTCGCTATTAAGCCTACTTAAATATACGTGGCTTGAGAGCTGAACATTGACAACTGGGAATGACTATTGGAGCGAGGAAGCAAGTTAAAGAGTGGCCAACCATTTTAATGCTGAAACATCACCAAATGTTTAGGAATTTCTTCACCTAAAACCTATAGAAAGAAGATTAAACAAATTAAAAACCGTGACTTCTCCGAAAGCCCTTCATCGTTATTTAAACATCACACGTTTGTATTTACATAGTTGCATACAAAGCAATGATAATGATGGGCAAGCTTTCCTGGCAATCTTGCCTTAGCAGCCAAGCGACATCATGGCTTCCCTTTTAGCTCAATAGTCAGGTACTATTCTTCTTCATCACTCCCTCTCCTTTTTGATGGCAACTATTCATTCCACTTCACCCGTCATCTACTTGATTAAAGCTTATATTATATCAGCTATAAATATAAGCCATAGTAATAAAAGTAGGCCAATCATTTTAGGAGAGCATAGTTCAGTGAAAAGATTTCTTTTGTAGCGAGAAAATGTGAACTTGATATCGAGATTTACTTAACCTCTCCATCATAACCCTGGATCACTAGAAATCACCTCTGACCCAAGTTCAATCCCCAGATAATCAACCTAGAGATTTAACCACACCCACGTCGGGTCAACATAACCCTTTGACATTTTCTCATGAATTTCCAGGACAGACATTGCTTGTGTCATTCCATTACTCATTCAAAACCCCAAGCAATAAGCTTGTGACCACTCATCGGCCTCAGCTCTATTTGAATAGAAGCTTTCCTCACGCAAGTCTGAGAGAGACGACTGAGATAATGAAGCCACCCATCTCTATATCTCCTCCCTCTGTTCTGAGAAAAGCACGTCTCTCTCCGTACCTCTTCACATTATTAGCCTTCATCCTCTTCGTCGCAGTCCTTTATGGCGAAGACTTCATGTGCATGTTCAACCAAGAGCTCCAGCTCAGCCCCGTCTCGACCTGGCTTCTGTCCACAACCGGTAAGTTGACACGCTCGCTGACCGAATTCGACTACTTCATCATCTTCGTTTATATATTCATTCCCGTAGTCGCAAATATCAAAAGGTTCATTAGAATTTGAGCATAGGAAGAATACAAAAACTGGGTTTTCCATCAGGCACAGATCATTTCGATCGCCAAGGATACAGTTGTTGGATCATTCTCAGAATAAGCGGGCCTTTTTTTTAACTCTATTTGCATCGTTTGAGGTATCATGGTTGGATCACAACTTTTAGATGCTACGGTTTAACATATATCTTGCATAAGAGTTATTCTACGTTCAAAAAGTTATTCGACAAATTGCATTGGCAATCACTTTGTTTTTCCCCCTAAATAGAGACAAAGAGTGGTGAGGCCCGTCCATTGCCGTTCACCATTGGGAAATTGGAGGAAGGTTGCGACATATTCAGAGGGAGATGGGTGAGGGACGAGTCGACTCTACCGCATTACCAAGAATCGGAGTGTCCATACATTCAGCCTCAGTTGACTTGCCAAAAGCATGGAAGGCCTGATAAGGAGCATCAGTTCTGGAGATGGCAACCAGATGGCTGTAATCTTCCCAGGTAAATTCCATTACTCAAAAGATACATGCCTAAAAAAGTCCATATGAACTTAAGCAATGATTAATCGAGAAGGTGCAATCTCACCTTGTTTGATTTGTTCATAGTCCACAAAAACCAAATTCGGGTTTGCAGTTTCCCAGCTAATTAATTTGTTTGGCGACCTTGCTTTGTTCAACTTACTACTCTAAAAGGAAAAATGTGAGAAGGGGTTTCTCACGAAATTGACCATTTCCCTTCGCTTGACATCTCCAGATTCCAGATTCTTCTTAACTTTCACATACTTTCTACTTTCTTTATTGTTTTGAACTTCTTTCTAATAATTATCTCCACCTCGCGAGAAAATTTTACAAAAGTTCCACGTACAACATTTGTAAGAATCATCAAACATGCGTGCCTGCATGCGTGGCGCGCCTAGTCCTTGTTTTAATTAATTGGCGCATTGGACCCAAAGAGAAAGAGAGTATTGAAGATCTGCAAGCTGAGTACACTGCACGTCTAGGCATCCCTTGTTTTATTTTTTTTCCTTATAAATATTTACAACTAGTTTTTGCTTACCTTTTTCGATCCGTTTGCGAGGGTCAAAGTCCTCGCTTATAAGGAAAGAAAGTCTCGACTTTTTTGAGGCCTTGACTTTTGCTTTTTGGGAAGCTTTAGCCCTGGAGTTTTCCTGCATAAACTCGATCAATTTCAATTATAGTCCAGGCCAAGGTCTTAGGCATTGATTGCAACTTGTCCACTGTGGCACTACATCATGCTACGGTTGAGATCACTTGATTCATGAATAGAAATATCCACTATCGTCTTATGATTCTGAGGATCAGATTCCATGACTTTGTCGCAAAAATAATGATTGCAGCTTTAATGCCACACTAATGCTCGAGACACTGAGAGGGAAGAGGATGATGTTCGTCGGAGATTCGCTAAATCGGGGACAGTTTGTGTCCATGGTTTGCCTTCTCCATTCGGTCATCCCTGAAGGCGCCAAATCAATGGAAACGTTCGGTTCTCTCACTGTTTTCACTGCCAAGGCGAGAAACCAACTCTGCGAATTTTTAACATAAAATCACTAATGTTCTCACATTAAGGCGCATTCTTATTCATGGCATATTTCTGCTTTTGGGTTATAGGATTACAATGCGACGATCGAGTTCTACTGGGCGCCGTTTCTTCTGGAGTCAAATTCGGATGATGCGATAGTTCACAGGATATCCGATCGGATCGTGAGAAAAGGGTCGATCAACAAGCATGGGAAGCATTGGAAAGGAACTGACATAATGGTTTTCAATACCTACCTATGGTGGATGACCGGCTTGGAGATGAAAGTCTTGTAATTTCTCTTACGTCTCTTGTGGAATGCGGCTCGACTTTGCTTTTTATTCTTTCTAACTGTCCTTAGAAACCAATCAAATTGAAATGCGGAATCTAATTGTGGCTTTACTTTAACTTTTCTGTAGGAAAGGTTCATTTGACGATGAGGTGAGGGATGTGGTGGAGCTGTCGACAGAGGATGCTTACAGAATGGGACTGAAGAGCATGTTGAGATGGACTAAAAGGAATATGGACCCAAAAAAGACGAGGGTCTTCTTTGTTAGTATGTCACCTTCGCATCAAAAGTGAGTTATAATTCCCTATTTTCTTCCATTGCATTTAGCTAATGGAATTCGATTCCCTATAAATGTAAACTCGGTACAAACTAAATGGAATCCGTATTAATGCTGCACGAACACATGATGATCCATTTTCTGTAGCGTGACGATGTATTTGTTAAACTAAATCTCGATAATGATATCTGGAAACACCATTTTGGGGTGCAGGAGTATTGATTGGGGCGGCGAGCCGGGCGGCAACTGCTACAACCAGACGACGATCATCGAAGACCCGAACTACTGGGGCTCAGATTGCCGAAAGAGCGTGATGCGGGTGATTGGAGAAGTGTTCAGCAAGACCAAAGTCCCCATCGTGCTCCTCAACATCACTCAGCTCTCGAGCTATCGCAGAGATGCGCACACCTCCATCTACAAGAAGCAGTGGAATCCGCTCACGGCAGAGCAATTGGCCAACCCGGCGAGCTATGCCGACTGCGTGCACTGGTGCTTGCCCGGCCTTCAAGATACTTGGAACGAGCTTCTCTTCACAAAGCTCTTTTACCCATGATGATCATGGGGAATGCCTATAAATGGGGTTTTGTCATCAAATGAATGCGATATCCTTCCCTCCTTCTTTTTCTGGGAAACACTATATACAAAGGAATGGAAGGGTTAGCAATTGGCTTTCATGTATAAAGTTTGAAATTTTTTGAAAGTATTGAATTTATTTTTTAAGATATGGTAGGAAGTCACGACTCTCGACTCACGAGTTCCATTTTTTTTTTATATGGTTACTATTAGTTTTTTTTTTTTTAGAATGGGCCTTGCTCGGCCTAATAGACCAAAACGTGAAGTCCAATCTCATGTGCTTTGTTGAATATACCTTTTGGACCGTCCCACGGTTCAATTGGGTCTACGTAAGTTAACACCTTAAAGCATGTAGATATGTGCTAAACAACCATTTAATAATGGAATTTGTACGTCTATGTATAAATCATTACACAGATAACAGGAATTTATGGTAAATTACAGAAACATTCGTTATGTGTTAGACAATATAAATAGATTCTCCTTTCGACATATGGATCGTGGTGCAAAATCCTAACATCTAAAGCGATACGATCTCAAGTAACTGATTTTGAGAACATCAATGATGGGTTCCTGGCTGGAAAATAAATTTCTCAAGATATTCAATTTTTGGAAGTAAGAGACGTGAATAAAAATAATAACCATCCCGTTGTGGGCGAGTTGGTTTGGGCATTTCTCCCTCTAATTGCGGAATGGGGAAAGTTCGAGTCAGCGTGTGCGCATTAGCGCGATTTAAGCGGAGCATTGTGGAGGTGGATTCCCACGCTAGTGCTCCCTGGGAGAATAAGAGAAAAAGAGCAAAAAGATAAGAAATGAAGTCCATATGAGATTAGATGTTTCAGGCTGCTCCCCACCAAATAATCCCAAAGTTTTTCCTTCCCCACCAAATGATCCCAAAGTTTTTCCTTCGACTGTGCTTCAATAGTCGAATAATTATGTAAAGCAATAAGAACCTCTTATTTTTAATGGATCTCAGTAGCTTTTTTCTTCACCCTAATTGTCCTTAATTATTTATC
>CM024594.1:135026-306680 GCA_014182565.1 Eucalyptus marginata | reverse complement strand
AGATTAGACGTGGTTGGTCAAATTGAAAACCGGTAAAATACTTGAACGAATGATATATATGTTCATGCACGTTCAGATCTTGTATTTGTCTTCCAGCAACTAATGAGGACTCATTCCAACTCTGTAATTTTCTCCGAGTTAAACGATATAGCTCTCCTTAAGGAGGAGGACGAACAAGAGAGATTGTTGTATTCTTGCAAATGAATTTGTATAGTAATTATATTGGTGTAGTCTGTCTCATTTATATTATTTACCTAGATCCATACGGATTGGCCAGGTGCATGTAATCTGATTTTACAAAATATATCCAATAATAGAAAAAAAAAATTCTTCTCACTATTCAATGAAGTATATACAATAAATTACCAATTTATTACCTCCCCTTCAGTAATGAGAATTTTTATCTAGGGTTTGCTCCGTTTCGTTCTAGTCTCTTCTCTTTAGCTGCATTCAGTTCTTGGTAGGACAACTACAATTGAACCGAACGGAAACTATGTAATCTAATATTCTCTGTGGTAATGGGTAGCTAGTTGAAAGGTTTGAAAAGGACGTAGAAAGTTCAAAAGTCTTTCTGAAGGAATCGGATTTTGCAGGACGAGGAAGGGCAGGCCTGTCTCACAAGAAAGATATTTATAGCTCCTCCTCACATTATGCAAAAGAAAATTAGGGTCGTAGTTTAGACCGCTCAGTTTCTTATGCTCACCCTGTAGTGTCTCGTCAGAATAAATGTAATTCCTGGTAAGTGCCGCTTTATGACAGGCGTCGTTCAATTGGAAAAGTTTAAAGGATATCATGTTGCTAACTCTATTTTGAAACTTTCTTGACGTGGCTTTTCTAAATCATGTACTGGGATATTTATTTCATTTTCATTCTATTGTCTCTAGCAATAGAATCGAGTTTTGAGTTCTTTTAGCGGCTGGTCTATTCGACAGTCACCACTCTGAGCTTTGAGTCCAAGTTAATCACGCCAGATCATGACAAATTCACCGAAATATTTCAAATCAAGCTGGGACTAGAGAGAGCAATCGGAGGCCGCCTCGAGTGCAAAGCAAGAGAAAATGGAGTATGCAAAAGTTTCTTTTCTTTTTGTTGAATGAGTAAATCTGCCCAGAAGTTTCATGAAGTAACATCTACATGAATTGGATGTGGTGATTTCAAGCGAACCACTCTTAATGTCGACAGAGAATAATCGTAAGCTGAGCTCACCAAAACACAAAGTGATAACGAAATGCACCTCTGGATCGTCTAAACCCTGCAAGTGTGAGGCTGCTTCTTCACAAGTCTTGGTCCCAGACAGAGAGCTTTGCCTTTCTTATAGAAGAGTTCCGGAAATGGGGGGGAACTGTTGAAAAAGGTTTGACACTTTTTCTTTTGGGTCAGGACGGGACAGAAAGAAAATTATCGAGATAGACTCTTGCTGGCGAAGCTTTCGCTTTAGCACAGCCCCGTCGTGCTTCTTGAGGAAGTTATATAGTACCTAATTCATCGTCAACAACGAAGGGTTAATCCTATGATGACAATGAACATGATAAAGTTTCATTTTGATGATCAAACTGCTGGTATTCATTCTTTTGACTTTTTTATAATATGCTTAAACACATTATATGAACATACTTAAATGTTACTATTAAACATTAATTTGTTTAAATATATATATAACAAAGAGAATAATATTTTTCAAGAATTTAAAAATGATTAATTAAACTTTTCACTAACTTTTTCTTGACTCGTTGAGACATAAAAATAGTTTTAAATTTTAATCTAACTTTCACTTCTACTATAAAGTTTGAATTATATTCCAACTAATAGTCATAAACAAACCTTATACTCCATGATCGACGAAGCCCACATGTTTTATTAAATAGCTACGGTTGAAATAATTACTTAAATTTGCAATAAAAATATAATATTTTGGAATTGTTGCAATTGGATTCAAATGGCAATAAATCTAGGACTCGATTTCATATACTGCAAAATGAGGGACTAGATTGCATTATCAAAAAATGTTAAGCACTTGATTGTACTTTGTAAAAAAGTTTACACTCTTAGTATAATTTTATTTAATTAAAAAACCATAATAAACTATATATATATTTAGTAAACAAAATGCAGAGGCATTTTCAACTAATTATGTCCTACAAAAAGTGAAATCGGTTTGGGTATCTCCATTAAAAATAAAATAAAAAAATTCTAACCTCGGAGAATGATTCCTCTTGCTTTATTGGATTCGTAAATGATATGCTCTCTTCTCCCTCTTTCTTTTTCTTTTCGCGTTGCTCTACTTTGTAACATGGGGACGCAAAAAGGACCGAATGTAACGCATTTCGCCCTAAGACTATGCGATGATGACTCGGCGTCAATTAGCTACGTGGAATAAGAAATAAAGAGAGTTGAACAAAGCTGGGTGGTGGTGGACCGCCCCTTTATTGTGGTGTGCTTGAACGCGGCGCATTAAGGATAAACGAGCTCACGCCATAAATATAAGGCGTGCATGCATATCTTCCTCAAACCACATGAATAGCCGATATGACGAGGAGATTTTTACTGACGTCCACTATTAAGAATTGACATGTGTCCATAGATGTGTCAGATTAACAGTGACAAATTTACCCCAAATTTTTTTTTAATATGAAAAATCCCGAATTTTGCCAATCACATTTATCCTAAACTTTTTCGTGACACAAAAATCCAAATTCTATCACGTGTGACACATTTACTCTAAACTATAGGGCATTTTGGTCTTTTTACTTTTTAATTTTTTTCTTCTCTCTTCCCTCTATCGGCCATGGCGAAGAAGCCGACATCGGCGGGCGACCCTTGCGCGTCGGGCGAGGGTCGCCCTCACCTAAGGGCTGCTAGGGCCGCCCTTGCGACCGTCGGGCGGCGACCCTCGGCTGGTCGGGCGGGGCACCCCCTCGCCCAAGTCCGGCGGTGCCTCGCGGCCCTGCGCCGGCGTTAGGGGAAGGGTGCCCTCTCCGGAGTCTGGTGGGGGAGACCCTCGCCCGAACGCCAATGAGGGCCCCGGGCGGGCCGCCCTCGCTTGGCAGCGCCTGGGCGGCCTTAGCCCGAGCCCAGGGCGGAGACCCTTGCCCGGCCGGCGGAGCAGCCCTTGTCGAATGCCGGCTTCCCTTCGCCATGGTTGGCGAGAGGGAAAGAGAGAAGAAGAAGAAGAAAAAAAAAAAAAGAAAAAAGAAAAAGAAAACGGAAATAATAAGACGAAAATACCCTTGGTGGGGTAAATGTGTCATAGTTTGCAAAGATTGGGATTTTTCATGTCTAAAAAGTTTAGCGTAAACATAAAACTTTAGACAAAGTTTGGAATTTTTGGTGATTTTCTCTTAAAAAATGGTCCCTTTAGCATGACGGTCTGACTGTTTGTTTCCTAAGCACAAATCTTTCTCCCTCTCTTGGAAAAATGTGTGGTGGAGGGTTCACCGTTTGTTTCCTTAGCTAACGGTATAGTTAGCTAATCATTTCCCTTAAAAAAAATATCAAAATCTTATAAACAAATCACTTAGGCCATCCCGTTTATACCATGGGCTTGGTAATTTAAGTGGGCTGAAAGAGTCTCGTGAGCCACTAGGCTCATCAAACTAGTGAATCAAGTAAAAAATGGTCCAATGTAGAATTGACCTATTTTAACTCTCACTTTTACCAATTTCCATACAAAATGATAGACATCCGACTCATATTACTAAAACACCTTCATATTTAGTCAAATCTAGGAAAACTCATAGCAAATCGAGCTAAGAACATGGAGTAAGTGAGCATAAGATCAAAGTGAGAACAAAGAGAGTTATAAAAGTGAGTAAAGATCTAATTAAGTTGTGAATGCATGTAACACTCATATCATTTTAGTCTTTACCGTTCTAAACCCATGTTTTACTTATTTACTAAATAACTAACCCATATAACCACATAAGCTATCAATTATGGATTAAGAAACGGTTTTATAATCTATTTTGACAAGTCCATAAGCCACTATATGCCTTACAACCTCTAGCAGAAAGTAAGAAGTTATCGTCGCAAGCAAAAAATGGAATGAATTTTGGGGGAAGAGACTCAGAGGCTCCGCGGAGGGCACACCGATGGGACATCACTATGAAAAGTGTGAGCGTGTTAGTTTAGAGAGGGAGAGCTCACGAAACTAGACGTAATTGCTCGACAGCAAAGGTGATCATTTGGTGGAAGGCCATGCCTAAGTTTTGGTCTAGCACAACAATGATATGGTTTCTACAGAAAAATCTGAAAAATGGCCGGACGGGGCTCTTATGGCTCGGGCTAGGCCTGCCGGCATGGGACTTCCCGACCCATTATTGGTTCTATTCAACGGTCACCACTCTAAAGTTTTGACCCAAGCCGTCGCACCGGATCATCACAAAATTTTCAAATCAAGCTGGACTTAAAAGAGAGCAATAGGGGGACGGTGTCCATGAAAACCAAGAGAAAATCGAGAAATACCCAGAAATTTGTCTCTTTCGTTGGATAGGTAAATCTGCAGGAGTTTCACGAAGAAACATCTACGTGATACACTTAAAAAAAAAAAAACCTTGGGAAATCATCGGCGAAGGCATGTCGATGCGAGTAACAAAAGACGAGAGCACGTCTACTTCAATTTCTTTCTGCTAACACTACCTCACAAAGGCGTCAATCAGATAGCACTAACCAGAAAAACCGTGAAACTGAGCTTGTGAAGCACGGACTAATGACGGCATGCGCGCCTCTGGACCGTGGCTTCGATCCTGCAAGGGTAACGAGAGCTGCTTTCTTCTCAAGTCTTGGTCAACGACAGAGAGCTTTGCCTCTTTTATGGTAGAGGTCAGGGAAGAGGTGGGGGCCGTTGAAAAGATAACACTTTTACCTCTGAGTTAGAGACAGAGACGGGGAAAAATTATGGGAGGAGTGGAGACAGGGCTTTTAGCTGCAGCGCAACGTGGTAGGTGCTTCTTGAGGAAGTTCTCGCAATGGGGTCTTCTCTGACAATTTTTCGACGTGACTTGTTCACAGGGTACGTTGTCTGTCATCAACAACAGGGGGTTAATACGACATTGACAATCAAACGTATTAAAAGTATCATTTTTAATTTATGGAGCGTTCGCTTTTAGCTCATTTATGACATGCTAAGACGATATATATATATATATATATAAAATTGCTGAAATGTTACGTATAAACACGACTTTCATTCTGAAATAAATCTAGACAAGAATAATGCCTAAACGCAATTTTCCTCATTTACAAGTGGCTCGTTGAGCTATCGATTAACCTTTTTTTTATTCAATTGGAGACTGAAGATGCAGCTTTAAGTTTTTTTAATCTAAATAGCTTTTTCACTAGGTTTTGCATAAATTTTGAGTTTTCTTAATTGATAATCACAACCAAGCCACATATTTCGTGATCAACAGAACCCATATGTTTAATCACTTTACTTGGGATGAAATGAAGCTTAATTTTTGTGATAAATGTTAATGTTTCTGAATTTCTGCAATGGACGCTATGGCAGCCAGATTAGGACTAGATGACAATTTTAAAAATGTTTACGACTTGATTGTATTTTATAAAAGAATTTAGACTTTTAGTGAAAAAAATTTCCTATTGGTCTAAAAATTGTACAGGACTTTTAGTAGTCATGTTCAACAAAAGTGAGATCAGTTGAAGATCAATTATAATGGAAATATTAATTTCATAACCTCTAAGTTGTTGAACATTTTCATATTACTTATCATGATTATTGAAATATATCGCTTGATTATGAGGTCTATATGATTTTTAAATGTATGTGGTCTCCCTTCATATATTAGTTTAAGCTTTTAGATTGGACTTTCTAGCATGGTATTAGAGCTAGAATCTAGCTCGATTCTCTGTTCATCAAATTGCATGTTTTTTTCTTGTTCGATTGCTCGTAGAGCGGTGTTAAAATATCTCACATCACTTTACTATAGGGTTTTATATGCTCCCTCCATCTATATGCTTAAACTTTTGTGTTGGATTCCCTAAGAATGATCTTAAATTGTTTTTTTGCCTTTTGCTTTATTAGATTCGTGAGCCATATATATTTTTTGCTTGGGAAAATTACAATAGAAGTCCTAAAATTTATCACAATTATGCAATTAAATCACAAAACTTACAATAAGCATAATCAAATCCTAAAAATTGTTAATTAATGTAATTGAGTCTTCTCTTAACTTCATCCAATTAGACTAACATAATTACTAAAATATTTTTTTCTATCTTCATGTGGCATTGACCTCACTAAAAAAAGAAACATATAACTAAAATGACGTAAATTTGGCGCAAATTCTAATCTCTTAACCAAAATCTTAATCTAATCTGTTTGAAAAAAGAAAAAAGGGCCAATTTCTTAAAAAATAAAAATATAAATACAAAAAAATAAGGGCATCACCATTGTTCTGGAAAGGGGTCGGCGAAGCCAACGCAGGGCCCCTAGCTCGTCAACAATCGTAGACGACGAATTCATAGGGGCCCTGTCAAATCTAGCTAACATCTATGTTGAGGGACGCAACTCGGGCGGGTCTTGGGGCCCTCACCGAGCCTATTAGCCCTTTCTAGCAACGGTGGGCTGTGCCTTGAGGACCCGTCGCCCTCACCCTTTTTTTTTTTCTTGTTATTATTCCTCTTTTCGTTATCTTCATCCTTCATATTTATTTGATTGTACATAGAAAAATTGTCCATAAAGAAGAACAACTCGACTTGACGGTACTATCCACGAGAACGTCTATATACAACAATGGGAAGTCATCGTAACATCCTCAATTCCGACCTCGTGAGGATCGCCATAAGGTCCTAAAAGGATTGATCACGGGCCACTTGTCGCGCCGTCCCGAACGCGTGCTCATCCCTCTCTGTGAGTCGATTAATAGGGACGTCCCAGGGATGCATCGCCGACCCCTTTCGTTTTAATATGCGCATGCAAAAAGTATATAATAAAATCCCCCTGAACAATAAAACAATGGGATAGAAAAGGAAGTAGGTATATTTTTCACGCTTTAAAAGCAACCACACTTATATACATTGCAAATCATGGTGCAAATATATACAAGGTGAATCGTTAAGTCAGGTTCTAAACCACTAGTTCATAAAACAAATTCTGCAGAAAGGAATAAACTCCTATCAAAAGAGGATTGTCCTATGATTAACTAGTCCAATAGGATCATCAGTTCTTCATGCTTCACCTTCTACACTTCGGGCCTCTGGTCCTTCACCAATGCCATCTAAGGACCTGAAAATGGTTATTCAATAACCAGTGAGACAACGTCTCAGCAAGTTCTACCCCCTAAGACCCGATTAGGAAGCCAATACACTTTCGAGGCTGCCTAAGTACAACACGAGTCAGAGGGCTTACCTTGGCCTCAGTTCCTTCCTACAAGTCAGTATATATCATATATACAGGAACCACATCAATTCACAGCATCAGATCAAATCATTGATCAATTGACCTAGTTGATTACATGTCACCCCGACATTTCCCTTGGTCGGTACAATCAATACTATCTATAAGTCCGACCATAGTCCAGGACTGCTCACTCTAAGCTAATATATAGATAATATAGCTCACACTAAGTTGATAAATAGTGTACTGCTCTCGCTAAGTTGACATATCGCCCATAGGCTGATATAGTACACTAATAATGCTCCCTTTAAGCTGATCATATTGCTCTCGCTAAGCTAATTAGGTATACTGCTCTCGCTAAGCTAACATATCGCCCGTAAGCTAATATAGTATACCGGTATACTGCTCTTGCTAAGTTGACATATCGCCCGTAGGCTGATATAGTATACCATCTCGACCATTCAATCAATTCCATCTTTTATCATTCTCGATAAAAATAGCCGTGTATGGGGGCACGGGTCGACTTACCAAAATATTATAATTTCACATTTTGAATATCCCACCAATTTTTAATAGCCCATAACATATTTTGGCGTTGTAAGCGACGCTCGGTAATTTTCCCACTCACTTACCAAAATTAATTAAATCAAGAAAATAATCTTATAATCACAAATAATTCATTTCAGCACAAACTAAAGCTCAATTAAATAAACAAGCTGCATCACGACAATCAGCATAATTTTCCGGTCGTCGGCTATCCTAGCCTAATTTCCGGAAAAAATAATAATAATTAATTAATTATTAAAATTAATTAAATAAATACTAAAAATCCAACTTAGGCCCGTAATGTCTAGTTGGAAGCCGAGACGGACCCGGAAAATTACCGAGACCCGTTCAATAATTAATAGGACTTGTCTACTTGCTAAGTATACTAACCATTCTCCTAACATGCATAGGTAAATGCCTAATTTAATTATTCTACTCTAATCTAACCACCTAATTGCACTTTATTAAATATAATCAACCCCTAAGCATCATTAGCATACTAATAAGGGCTTAGTGAGCAAAACTCACTTGTTTAATTGCAAAGGCCGGATCATCGTGACAACGGCGTGACGGCGGCCGAAATCTAAATTTTCGGCGGCGTTGGCAGATACTCGGGTCGGGCTCAAAAGCCTTACAAGCCCATAGAAAATTATGGGCTTGGACTGAATGGTCAGGCTTGGCTTTGTGGGATTAGGCTCGGAATTGGGCTTCCAATGGGCCGGACTCCAAAGCTGAAGATGGGCTTGGGCTGAATTTCACATGGCCTAATCTTCAGTTTCAATTGGACTGAACAAGAAAGCCCAATGGAACTACAGAATTCTGGCCGGCTTCTAGTGGCTGAGCTGCTGGACTTTTGGGCCCAGCTAAACTGAAATTCGCTGGGCTTGAAGACTGCTGGATTGGGCCGTTGATGCGGCGAAGGAAAACGTAAGCTGTTGTCTTCGCTGATTTTCCAGGGACATCGAAGAGCTGCTGCTCGTGTGGCTGAAGACGTTGGATGAAGACACGAGTAGGCTAGCGGAGGCAGGTGGCACACGAAGGAGACTGCTGGGTCAACAAACCGCCGAGGGATCACCGAATTTGACCGAGACGTGGACGTGCGGCATGCGGCTTCAGTGGACAAGCTGCACTAAGGAAAATGGAGAGGATCCGTGGGCCTGGTCTTCGCTGGGCTGCTAGAGTTGACCGATCCAGTGGACTACACGAGAAAGTAGCTCGTTTGCTACTGCTGGGTGGAACAACGAAATCAACGCTGGTGGAAGGGTGCTGGTTTGTTGATCGGTGTAGACAAGCCGAAGTGGAGCTGAGGAAGAATTAATATGTAGCGGTGGGGAATTAGCTGCACGTGTGGGCTGGTTTCGAACGAGCTGGGCTGAAGACACACGTAGGTGGAGGAGCTTCGGTCCAACAAGGGCTTCGTGGTAGCTTGAAGAAGTTTTGGTGGTCGTGCAGCCGAAGATGGAGCAGGGAGAGAGAGATCTTCGATGGGCTGCTCGTCTTCGCTTGGGATGCTGGTTTCGAAGAGGAAAAAAATGAAAAGCAAGACAAGGATAGAAGAGAATTGGATAATGAAGATGGACGTTCGGTGCTTGCACGAAGAAGAGGAAATCTTGCAAGGAAAGCCAAGGAGGGGCCCAATTTTGACAAACCTTAGCCATTGCCTTAATTGCTTGTCTCCCAAAGTCTTCAATATTATCTTATATGTCCCCTAATACTTTCCAACTTATAAATTCTCTAAATTAACCAATTTTGAAGCCCAAAATTGCTGACCCTTGTAAAGGTCCGAATTTCCATTTTTAGTCTTCAACTTCCTCACTCAATTTCCCAAATTGAGATCCAATTCGATGAATAAAAATCCCGAACAATTTTCTATAAGTCCACGACATCCAAAGGCTCGGCTTAGAAGTCCAAATTTTCTTTAATTTGGCACTCGTATGAATTTCCACTCATTTTCCGCAATGTCCGAAATGGTTTTCGGCAAAAATCCCGGAATCTCTGAAAATTCTTCGGAGGATGAGTCGACGTTTCTAAAATAGCTTGTGATACCACAGAACTTTCAATTTCTGAAATTTGGTTTAAATTCGCTGTTAATTTCACTTCGGTACGCTTTTAGTGTGACCTAGGCTATCGTGGTAAGTTTCAAAAATTTTTAGTGCAAATGACCCATGGTTGATTTTCTTCGAGCCACTATGAACCCACTCGACTCATTGGCGACTTTCGGTTATCGTGAAAATCTCGAGGATTCAAATACGGACATAGGTACCAAAACAATAGTAAAATCAACCCAGTGTCGGCCGACGAGAATTTTCTAATTTAGTGGTGTCGCCCACGATTAGCCACATCTCGCCGAACCAACCTATATCGATCTCAAATCGATTTATATCGTGCCGTAATGATCTCACGGATGAGCACGATCGGGCGATTCATGGTCGAATTCTCAAGTTTATTTGCCTTAAAATCCTTAATGATTTTCTTAGATAGCCTAGTTATCTCGAGAGCGATCAGCTCTAAGAACAGCTAAGAGCGCGTCAATGAAAATGCTAGATTTATTCGTAGAAGACGAGAACTGAAAATGCTTATGTCACACCATTGGCCATGGATCGATCACTTCGATCGGCAAGGAATTGTAGATAGGTCATGGTCCGACCGACCGACCGGTCACGAATGATCCGAGTGTTGGCTCAGAATTTTATACCAATCATACTAATGGGATAGGATCACTAGCTCATAAGATGACATTTTGATCACGAGGATTGGTCACGGGATGATTTTGGATCGGCGGATGGTCATGAGTCGATTCGACCAATCCGTTTCTGGCCGGGTGATTTCGTTCGATTATGCACCGATACACGAACGATTGGTCTTGAACCAATCTAAGGACAACCCGACCCTATTGGGCGCCGATTGTCCAAAGAACCAGCGATTTGGGCGAATATGGGACGTAATGGCTGAACCTTGAGTGTACGTGATTCGATTTTCAAGGTGTACCTAATGATCCCTTCTCCCCCCAAAAACCAACTTGGATGATAGAATTTTCTAGACCGCCTTCTTGATGAAGAAAATGACAAAATATAAGAAAATTCTAGAACTTCCTCATTTAATGAGAATGGTGACTCACCACTTTAGATAGATATTTCTAGATTCAGTAAAGATTACCAAAAATTCACCTTGGGAATTAAGTAAGGGACTCTTGGGCAAATGGACCAATCAAGAGAAGACATATATGAGATTCTAGAACGCCTCATTAAATGCAAGGATGAGTCATCCAGCCTAGGTGTCGATCGAAGATTTGGTAATGATGGCTTGAGATTTGCCTTGGAGAAGAAGTTGGTGACTCACAAGCTTAGGTGTCATCTAGAATCTTAAGTTTTGATGAGTCTAGAAGATAGCCTTGGTGAACAAGGCAAAGGCCAACCAATTAGAAGAGGACATTAAGCATCAAAAGGGGCCTTTTATGTGTTCCTTAGGACCATAGGCACATCATGAGCCTAAATTGAGCTTTGGAGAGCAAGTCAATAGGTGATCAAATAAGAAAATGACAAGTGTTCTCTTAGGACCCTAGGCATACCACCTTGCAAAATAGGCTTGCCACCTTGATGGTATAGCCATGCCACTTAAAGAAATGTGATTGGGTTGCTTGGATGAGTAATGATGAGCTTGATGCCTATAAATAGGAGGAGTTCCCATTCATTTCCACCACTTTAGTCCACTTTGCCATTCACGCCTACCCTCCTCCTCTTCCTCCTTTCTCTCGACCTTGCACCATCGTCCCTCATCAAGTAATCCAAGCTAGTGCTCGAGGTTCATCCAGGTAATTAAGATCCCTATTTCTCCTCTAAGGCGATAGTCTTTATTGTCGAGTCTAGTTAGGTGCTCACCCGTACAAACCGTGAGTAGGATGTTGGATCTTTTGTATAGTTTTGCTCATGCTTGTGCTTGAACATGTGCTTGAGTTGTTCACATTCGGAATGGAGCTGAGGTTCGTTCAGATTGAATTCATCACAGGGCAAGGTTGCCCCAAGCCATAAAGCCTAGGTTTTGGCATAAATAGGGTGCCGGGTCCAACCCTCGCTTGGTGCGGGAATCGCCTAAGGTCGCAAGGTCCTAAGTCGACATTGGGGGCGTGTTGATCTTATGCCTTGATCAATAAAGGGATCGCCCAAATCCATGAGGTCTAGGTAAGACACCAAGCATGCCGATTTCCATAGTCCAAATGGACACGGGGACTTTGTGCTTGATGTTGAATGGCTGCGAGCCGAGGTCATTCTCAATGCATGTGTATTCACGTCGAGTTGAAGCCGAGGTCCATCAAGCTTTGGATAGTCACTAAAGTGAAGTGTACTCAAGTCTCGAGGTCTTGGATTGGTATCGGCGTATTATTTCCGAGCCTTGTTCGGTGCGGGATCGGCGCTAAGTGGTTGATTCAAGTTACGGACCAAGGTCGTTCCCAAAATACTTGTTAGCAAAGTACGAGAATTCATGACACACGTGAATGAGCATGTCTTCGAGCCATACATGTGTCAACTAAGAGATAAGATAAGAACCGGCTTGTATGATGCATTTATGCATGCTTTTATAGAGGAAAAGGCGCCCGTTGCCACACATCATTGGCAGCGATGCCTCGTTCATTGAACGGGATGCCTCGGATGAGTCGGGATGTCTTGGTTGAGCCGGAATGCTTGGGTTTTGAACTTGGAAGCCTCGGGAAGCTAGCCCCGAGAAGCCTTAATCAAGTCGAGATGCCATGGTCAAGCCAGGAAACCCAACAAGAAGTTGGAAGCCCCGATCTAGTTGGGAGGGCCTGGTCGAGTTAGGATGACGTTAAATGAATTGCATGAGTGCTGGTTATGCATAAGTATGATATGTTGATATATTTATTGATAAGCCAAATGTAAGTATGCATTAAAGCATGTTGCGATAGACATTTGCATGTAGTCAAGGGTAGCAACAAGTTTGCTATTGATTTTCCATCGACACTGTTTGCGAGTGTTGTACTTGCTAAGTTTCGATGATGAGATGCTTTCCTAGTGGAGAACTGTGAATTTTACTTACTGAGTTTCCCAAAAACTCATCCATCATTTTTCAGTCTTGTAGGCATGGAAGTCTCACGTCAGTTTGGGAGCTGTAGTCACGCTAGAGGAGATAGGATTTCCTTTGGCCTATATGAAAAACTTGTAGTGTGATGTAAAAAGAAAAGAGGGCTTGTAGAAAAGGGGCTTGTAAAAGTACTATTATAATATAAGTCAATGTGTTCGGTGTGATGTATGTCCTAGTGTCGCGACCAATTTTTTTCGGGTGTGAACCACCTATGATTTGGCTAATGGATTATTAAACCTAAACTTAACTCGGGCTCTCCCAAGCCCATACCAATTCGCGACTTAGGTTTGAGTTCTTAACATGCAAATGATTTTCAATTAGGAGTCGCCACTAATCTATTTTGGTGGGTCGATTAGAAACCCAAGTAAAGTAACGGGAGGTTTACTTTACTCCTACAAACCAGAGACTATGGGTACGGGGACTTGGTTACACTATATTTCTCTAATGCCCTTTCGGTACCATTCTTTTATTTTCAAAAATTCTTTTGCAGGCAGCTTAAACTGATTTTAAATCTAATTCCTTAACATGTAAGGTGATCATACGAGTGCGCAAACCACCAATTTAACATTCAAGAAAACAAATAAAATAATGCAGGACTTACCTCAAAGCAACGAAAGCATCTGCAATGTTAAATTAAAATTCACATCATCAACCCTAGATATGATTTCTAATTAACACGCAATTTCTTTTTTTTTTGTTTTCACTTTATTTAATGGGAACTTAATCTATATGCAATGCATGCTAGTAATCTAATATGACATGGCAACATGACCTAAATTACATGACATGGCAATATGATCTAAATTATATGACATGAATAGCATAAATCCTAAAGAAATGCAATAATTAAATGCAATCTAAATGACCTAATTCTATTGACAGGCAATTTCTAATTAAATGGGCCTAAAAAAAACTAAATGACGTGCATTTCATTTAATCTAATCCTAAATAACATGTTCATGACATTTTTTCTTTTTTCTTTTTCCTAAAAAAATGCAATTTACCCTAAAAAAGGAAGTAATTTATCCTAAGACATTTTTTGGATTTTTTATGAAATTCGAAATTATAAAAAGGTGGAAATTATCTACCTAAATTAAAACGTCATCTAATTCGAATTAGGAATGAAGTTATGTCAAATCCTAATTTAAACTAGAATGTTATCCTAACTTAGAAATCCCTAACTAAAATGCAATCTACTTAAGATTTTTTTATCTAAACTTATAATTAACTAGGAAATAAAACTTAACATGCAATCTTACCCTAATATGCAATGACGTGCAAAATATACCTCCTAATTCTACATGACATATGCATGATGATTTTTTGGTTGTTTTTCCTTTCTTTTTCTCTTTTTTTTTTTTTAATTTCGAAATTAATAATTGCCAAGTAATTAAACATGCAATCCAAGTTTAAAAAAAAAAAAATAAATCTAGCAACCTAAACTAGTTGATAAAATTTCAATTCTAAACATGCAAACCCTAATTCTAACCTACTTCTTTTTGATTGATTTTTTTTTTTTGATTAATTTAAATGACACCACAGCAAATCAAGCAACATTGATACCCAAATTGAAACCATATCTCGCGCATGAGATCGGGTTGGCCAATTTCACAAAAATCACGAATCGGATCTCGGGCGGGAGATCGGATTGGCAATCTTTTAAGTAATTGCGAGTCGGATTTCGGGAGCGAAAATCGGACCGACAATCACTAAATTTCAAGGCAATTTCATATCATGCAATTTCAATTCCACATTAAAGGGTAATTACACTAAAAAACAAATAATATGGGATATCAATAATAAAAAACAGAAGATAAATAAACAAAAGAAAAAAAAAATAAAAATTACCTAATTTTTGCTTTTTCCTCTTTTTTTCTCTTTTTCTTTTTTTTTTCCCTTTTTTTTAAGAAAGAAAAAAAAAAGATAAAGCTGATGGCCGGTCGGTGAGGGGGGAGCTCGGTCGCCGGCTAGGGTTCCGGCGAGGGCTGGGAGCGGCGCGACGGCGAGCGGGACAGCGGACGGGACCAGGGGGCTTCAGGATCAGCACGGGGCGACGCGGGTCGGCAGATCTGGTGGTGTCGGGACGGCGCGAGCGGTGGGTGCTGCTCGCGGGGGGCGCGGACTTCGCGGACGGAGAGGCGGCGGCGACCGGTGGGCTCGGCGTCCGGATCGGCGTGGCGGAGGCTCGCGGCGTGGCGGTGGCGGGCGGGTGAGACGCGGTGGTGGCGCGGCGGCTTCGCGGCGGCGCGGGTGCAGGTCGCGGCGGGGCTTCGCGGCGGTGCGGGCTTCGTGCAGCGTCGGGGTGGCGTGAGGCGCAGGCGTCGGGCTCCGCGGCAGCAGGACTTCGCGGCGGCGCGGCTTTGCGACGGCGGGGCTCGGCGTCGGGGCGGCACGGACGAGGCAGAGGCGGCGGGTCGCGGGCCAAGGCGAGCGGCGGCGTGTCGTCAAGGCTCCGGCGAAGACCGGCGAAGACCCCCCCTGCGAGGAAGATGAACAGTCGCGTGGGGGTTTTTCCCTTTCTTTTTTACTTTTTTTTTACCAACTCACTTTTCACCTTTTCTCTTTTTGTGCTTTTTTTTCACGGCCAGAGGAGCCCCCCAAAAACTATCGTACGCGACCCTTTTATACACAAAAAAACGTACTTTGTGGTATATTTCATTGCCAATTTTGCTCGCGTAAAATTCCATTGAATATATCGTTTCACCCCGCGCAATATTTTTGCATATTTGATAAAAAAAATTCCCTTTTGCACAAAAATGCATCTCTTAATGTATATTACCTAAATCATGAAAAATCTTAACAAAATATAACAAAAAATTAAATTTTCCTAAACTACATGCCACGTGATTTTTATTATTTAGCAAAATGAACCTCAAAATTTTAGCATCTCTTTGAATGTATAAAGATTACCTAAATTTTGGTTATGCTCATGAAAATTTTTGTTGGAACATCTTTTTAATGCAATATAATGCAAAAAATTAAAAATTTCCTAAACTTACCTTTGCCAGGATAGAGTAATTTTTGTTATTATTTTCTAGCCTAAATGAACCTGAAAATTTTTCCCAGGTGTCAACACGGTAGGAAGGAGCTGCTTTCTCGGGACCCGTACCATTCTACGGTCGCCTAATACGGCGAAAAGGTTTTGTAAGGAACTCCGCTTTCCTAGGACCCGTACCATTCTACCGTCGCCCGGTATGGCAAAAATGAGCTGCTTTCTCGGGACCCGTACCATTCTACGGTCGCCCAATACGGCGGGAAGGAGCTGCTTTCTCGAGACCCGTACCATTCTACGGTCCGCCCAATACGGCGAAAGGTTTTGTAAGGAAGCTAACTTTCCTAGGACCGTACCATTCTATGGTCGCCCGGTATGGCAAAAATGAGCTGCTTTTCGGGACCCGTACCATTCTACGGTCGCCCAATACGGCAAAGTATTTTTGTAAGGAACCTTTCCTAGGACCCGTACCATTCTACGGTCGCCTAGTACGGCAAAAATGAGCTGTTTCTCAGGACCCGTACCATTCTACGGTCGCCCAATACGGCATAAGTATTTTGTAAGAACGCTTTCCTAGGACCCGTACCATTCTACGGTCGCCTAGTACGGCGAAAGGTTTTGTCTAGGACTGTACCATTCTACGGTCGCCTAAACGGGGATTCAATTTCCGGGACCCGTACCATTCTACCTCGCTCGAATAAGGAATAGGTGTTGTCGAGGACCCGTACCATTCTACGGTGCCGCCTTAACTGAAAATTGATTTTCGGGACCCGTACCATTCTACGGTCGCCTGAATGGGGAAATTGCTTTTCCGGGACTGTACCATTCTACGATCGCCTATTAGAGCAATAAATGTTGTTTAGGACCCGTACCATTCTACGGTCGCCTAAACGGGGATTTTGCTTGGCCCGGGACCCGAACCATTCTTCGGTCGCCCAACGGTGCAACACAGATCATCTAACCAGAACCCGAACCTTTCTTCGGTCGCCTTAATCAGATTAAATCTGGAGAAAAATCTTAAGGGACAGCTCAATCGAGTGTTGATGAAAAGGACTCTGGGCTACAAAAGCACGCTAGGTCAATATAAATGAACATCGGGCTACGGATGCACGCCGAGTCGATAAAGAGGGACTCTGGGCTACAAAAGCACGCCATGTCAATATAAAGGACACCGGGCTACGGAAGCATGCCGGTTTGATAAAAAGGACTGCAGGGCTACGAAAGCACGCCGAGATCAATATAAAGGGACTCACAGGCTACGGAAGCACGCCGAGGTCAATATAAGGATACCGGGCTACGGAAGCACGCCGGTTCGATAAAAAGGACTCTAGGCTACGAAAACACGCCGGGTCGATGAAATGGACGTTGGGCTACAAAAGCACGCCAAGTCAGGAACTGGACAGCTTGACCAAGTCAAGTGTCGATGCACTTGAGAGAGAATACCTGCACAATGACAAGTATTTAGAGTATGGGTAGAGATATACTTACCCTGGTGATATCTCGATTCTTGAGGATATGTCTTTTGGAATTTAGATATCCCGTGGAGGTCTTTCCCCTCATGGTAGAGGTTTTCATCTCCTAATATCAAGAGACATTCGAAAGGAACCTGAATTACACGACAGGACATGATTTAGAGCAAAAACTGATATACATTCATCAAAGAGATAGACAATCGAGCTACTCTAGAATGCACATTTCAAAGTTCGGTGAGGCTTCCATCCATTAAATCAAGGTTTATGCATAATGATTTTACCATATTTGCATCACCCAAATTTCCACGAGGAGATAATTGTCGTTCAAGGCAATAACATGGATTTCTTAAAAATACTAAATGAGAGACTTTCGTTAGAAAGGACTTTCACTCACTCTCATTTAGAATGGCTATTTTGTGAGAATCACTCAATCTCAATATCATCATATCGACAAGGGTTCGAGTATTCTCGAAAGCGGTACGACCTTACCAATCTGAGAGGTCTTTAATAGGGACCGTAATGTGGGCTCGGTCAACGGTTTTAACAAAGGGGACTCTTTGAGTCAAGGCTATTTGAAAGAACAATTCCACAATCATCTCCAGGTTTACAAGTCAAGAACCCTGCAAAAATGAGAAAGAAATAATCCTGCTCGCACTTCTTGAACGATGCTTATAAACATATGAACTCCTACGTTAATTCAAGTGCCCTAATCTGAAGAGACTTTGTAAGGGGACGTAACGTAGGTTGGGTTCATGGGTTGAGAAATGAAAGGATCATTAGGCTCAAAATGTGTGTAAAGGGTAAGAGTTGATGATCATCTTGGCATTGCCACCAGTTTTCTTTTTCACCATCGGAGATTGTCTTCATGAAGTGCCTTATTGATTGTAAAAACTCGGTAATTTGAGTTCTTTGAGTATTGCTCCATTGGGATTCAATTCTTGCAATTGACAGTCACCTATCTTGACTTTCTTTTTTCATCTATGGGCATTGGCCTTGCTTTTACCAGCACTGCTTGCTTTTTATGCCTCTAGTTCTCATACATTTTTTTTTTCACTTCTTTTTCATGGGCATCGGCCTTGCTTTTACCGAGCACACTTTGCTTTTTCATGCCCCTTAGTTCTATTTTGAATTCAATTCTTACGCATAATGCATGTGTCAAGCAATTACACTTTAAATGACACTAGAACTTTTCAAGAGTCTTCATCTCGCCTTTTACCTTGCCCCAATGTGGGGATTGATCATCAACGGTTTTGCCTTGCCCCGGTGTGGGGGTTGATCATCAACGGGTTTAAAAGAAATGAAATTGCAGGCTCAAGTGGGCTATGCAAAGGATATAAGTGTATAGGATAAATAAAGAAATGTTCTTCGTCATCCTAAGGCACTTAAATTAACACATGAATTCAATGTAATAGCATAACTTGAAGATTGATGCAAGTGAGAGTAAGAAAATTTCAATTCATTGTCCTCACCTCATGATGCCATTTGATCTCTTAGTTGCCCCGATAAGGGGTGATTCTTGACGGGGGTGATTTGAAAAGAACATCCATAAGTGTATGGGCTCAAAAGGGTTAAGCAATGGATCACCTGTAGTGTTTAGGATAGAAAAATGAATTGCCTCTCATCATTTTGGTTGCTGTACCTTTTGCGAGAGAACTCTTTACCTTATAGATATGAACTTTCCTACACTCATCTCACAAGTGTATGAATATGGGACTGTGTATAGGACAAGGTTTGCCTTTCATCATCCCGACTCGTCTCATTTAGTATGCTCAATCAATTCCACATCATTCATTAAATTAATCCATCTTGATATCCTTTAGTGGAATTGGTGGATAAAACATGTAAGAGTCATCATGCAAAATCCCTTTTAAAAAAAAAAAACTCAACAGCTTTAAGCATGTCAACTTCAAACAGTTTTCTATACTGCAAAATGGTTTTAAGCATTCATTCAATGATCCCTCTACAATGGGAATTGCCTCAGCAGTTGATGTCTTTGGATTGTCGCTATCATTCAATGTTGAAAATCCACTTTTGACCCTGCACAAGAGAACGTACATCAATATGATATTATGCAACATCAAAGTAATTTCCAATTGCACATCCATTTTGGCTCAGATCAAGATTTTATCCTTGTCGGGTCACTACCAAAATCTGCCATGCCCCCAATTTGTCATCTCTTCTACCAGGGAATGATGGTCCTCTTTTACTTGCCCCAAATCTGTTTTTTTCACTGCAAGTGCGCTCTAAGCATGTTGATCACAAGTCAAGTTTATGATCATTGAAACTTGATACGCTATTTCAGATGTCTCTTGTCATAACAAGTGAAAGAATTATGCTCTGAGACAAGAAGCATGTGTCAGACAAATAAACAAATTTAATTCGTCACAAGCTTTGAGATTTTTTTTTACAGTGAAATGTTTTTTGTTTTCGAAAATTTTTTTTGGGAGGAAGCATGAGAAAGTCCAGCCCTCAGGATTTCTCCGTGGATGATCTTTTTCATGGTTGGATATCGTCATTGGACTAGTTTGGAGTACCTCATCATGCCCTCAAAATAAAATTTGTAATTTTATTGAAATTCATCAATAAATTACATTTATTAAATAAAAAAATGCAGCACTCAAGAATTAAAAAGGAAAGTGGAAACATCTCTCTCGAAAACAATAAAAATTCCCACGCGGGGAATATGCAAAAATAGTAAAAGAGTTACTCCTGTGGGCCAAAGCCCATCTCTTCGAGGGTCCTTCACCGATAGCTCCTATGATGAGATCGTCGAACAAGCTTGCAATTCCTTCCGGCTCATTATCGGGGTTTTCGCCTTCGGGGTATCGGATCATCCATGCCACCCCATCCATCCTGGGATTATCTCACGAGGATCAATGTAGTAGCTTGGGAGGGCCGAATACTTCACCAAGTAATCAAACTTGCCACTAGGCTGCCCCCTGGAGTGTCTATCACTTGACTTCATCCCGCATCATTCTTGGAGGACCGGGGAATATTTCATGAATGCTCGGGGGTAGTGGGTTTTGCCTCCCTCGCCTTTGGTCAGGTGGCGGGTTCCGCCCTCCCTGTCTTCGTTCTCTAGAACTTTCCCCTCCTCTTCCAGTAGCATGGGGCCTCTGAGGGACTTCATTTAGACTTTGAATACTCTGACTATTTCTTCCAAGGCCACTACCAGGAACAAAACCATTCACATCCATCATCCTTTCCATCATAAGGGCAGCATTTGAAGCTTCAGAAGTGGGTGGTGGTGAGTCTTGAGATGCATGTATGGTGGACACCAACTCAAATGAGTAGTAACTCGATTCGGATTCAATGTCTGGTTCCAGGATAGCATTGACCGTATCCTCATGCTTCAGTGGCGGATCTTTCTGGACGTTCGGCCAAGCAGTTCGAAATGAGAAGGCTTTCATGTCCAAGAGATTTTGGATCTTGTGCTTGAGGGTGAAACATTCATCAGTTGAATGCCCCAATTCACCGTTATGGTAGTCACACTTCTTCATCGGAGTCGTAGCTGCGATTGCTTTCACGGTTAGGGACGCTTTGGTTCACTAGTTAGCAAACCATTCTTTCGGAGGATTGTCGGCACTTGGGATGGAGACCCGGGAGATGAGAGAATTGCCTTCTATTATTTGCTTGGGTAAATGGTTGACGACGGCCAGCGGTTTGTGGCTGTCTTGGATTCATTTGGATAACCGGGGCATGTTTGGCACTTTCTTGACTATAAGCCATGTTCACATCCTCGGCCGCTTCCTTCTCCTTCTTGGGAGTGAATCTTTTACTAGATGGCTCGCAAACCATCCTTCCCTTATCTCCACTTCGAGTTGTTCTCCCACGGGAATAAGGCGATTGAAGTTTTCAACGTATGTGCTGGCCATCCGGTTACGGAACTCGGACGGGAGAGTCTTGACGAACAATTTCATCAATTCCTTGTCGGCGAGCCCGAGTCAAACTCGCATGGACTGATTGAATCATGAGGGGCTCATTCTTGACATATTGGGCCATACACACGTGATACATCTGCAAATGAGCTTTTGGGCGGGGAAGTATCACCGTACTTCTCAAAATCCGGCATTTTGAATTTCTTTGGCATGTTGACCTTCTCATAGACAGAGCGGGGTCGAACGGGAGTGAATTCGTGACTCTTGCAATTGTTTCAATTTTCCTCCAGCTTTGTGAAGCGCTCATCATGATCTATCTTTGGAACGTTGTCAGGTTTGGTCTTTCCAACAATGACCGAGTCATCGTCCAACCCGGGCATGTCATCGTCAATCTTTTGAACCTTGTTTGTTTGCTTCGGGATAATCATTTCAGGAATAGCAGGTGCAGTTGTTGGATTTACTTGGAGGAATTGGAGTTGATCCGTTACAAGCTGTATAGAGGCGAGCACTTGTTGGAGTTGAGTTTCCACAGCGGACATACGATCACGCATTTCTGATTGGTCGGCCATTCTAGCTCTTAATCGCGTAATAATGGGTGAACGTGGAGGATCCGTTGTCACCTAATTTTCATGAAGAAATGAAGGAAGGTAAGTATCTCAAGTGGAATGCGTCGATCTATGGCAACGTTCTAGAACTTTTATTCATTGATGGAGCTTTTGACAAACCAAATAGAATAGAAAGTCGAAATGCCCTAAATAAGTGAGCTAGGAAAGTAAATGACTCAACTTCCTAAAAATTAATCTAAACATGAAAATAACAAAATTGATTCAAGCATTTCATCGGCTTGATCAATATACACTCGGGACACCACTCGGCGCAATCGTTTATTCTCCTCTTGAGCTTTTTCAGCAACTCTTTTGAGGCGTTTATTCTCAGCACGGTTGGTAATCTTCAACGACGCCTCTGGTATCTTCGGAAGCAGCTCCTCGAGAATCTTGTGATGTTGGATGTACTTAGTTGAGGCATAGTACTTTCTTTCTTTGCCTTTCAACTCTTCTTCGGGCCATTTGAGTTTTCGTGGATGGCACATATCCCACATTGATTTGATAGTGAGAATAGAATCTTCATGGCCTTGGCTTCCATCAACGAAGCTAACTTGGAGCGGATCCGCTTGTAATGTCGGGGGAAGCTCTTGCACGACTTGATACTGACGAGTCACTCTAGTTGGATAGTACTCCAATGCTCCAGTGAATCCCAATAGGGGGATTGGGCCAACACCTCCACACGTGAGTCTTGCCACCCGAACTTGGAACCACATAGCATGCCATAGGAAAACCTTGGAAGTTGGTTTTTTTCATGAAAGCTAGCCACCTAGAATAATGATAATCCGGTGCATTTTTTGATTGTTTTCAAATCTCATAATAGGGTGATTTGAATTACTAACATCATGTATAGTCATTAAACCACCAAATCCCTTTATATGAGAAAGGAACCAGATTTGTAAAAGTTCGGGAGAGAGAATGGAGAGTCTTATCCCCACCTCCTTTGAATCGAGTGAGGGAAAGAAAAGTTTCAGTCAGAACAGTGTTTGCAAAATTTTTTCTTTCCAACACTTGTCTAACTAAATGAGCAATCAAAGGATTAATAGCATTTTTGCAATAAGGAAATACTATAAACCCAAAGAAAGCTAAAAGGAAAACTCTACGCATTTGAAATGAGGTGCCTTTTTCAAAATATTCTTTCAGAAGAGATAAAGGACATGCATTACGGTGAGCCTTTAAAACCTTTCTTATGTTGTCTTCCTTAATTTTTAGAAAATCAGATAAGGCCATAACAGGATTTATTCCGATAGGCGGATTAATCAATTCAGCTTTCAAGGATTTCCCTATGGCAATGCTATATTCTTCCAAGGTGGGAGTGAGCTCATGCTTACCGCCGAAGATAAATGTAGAGGTCTTGGGGCACCAACAATGGGCGAGTACTTGGATGAGGCCGCCATGGATATTGATGCGCATCAGTGGAAGTAGGCGACCAATATGCGACTCTATGAACTTACGGCCATCTTGATCTAACTTGTCCCACCAAGTGTTAAGCTCTTCCTTTGGAGGGAGAATAATTCGAATGTCCGAAGTCCCCATTGTATATTGATCAAGACTCAGGACAATCCTAATGCCATGGACCGACAAAATAATGCGATAAAGTAAGTAAATTGTAAAGGCAAAAATTTAGAGAACTTACTTTACCAATGGTGAGCAATCACATAGACATGCGCATGGTAAGTGGCTCGATTTCTAATCTATAAGGCTTATCAAAGTGGAGCCACAAGGATGATCGGACTAGCCACGGGCTTGTGGACTATGTCGGGTCCTCATGACTCTGGCTTAGTCAAAGAGCCGACCCGGGTCGCGGGCATGCGGACCGAGGTGGGTACTCTTAACACCATGAAAGAAATTTCGGGATTGAGATGGGCGACTCGTACTGCGAGCATGCGGTCGGAGTGGTATCCATCTCAACACCATCCTAAATGATCCTATGCGGCCCAGGTCCGACGGCAGGTTGTGTGTGCAAAAGTGTAGTGTAAATGCAAAGCATGCACAACAGTTTATATCAAGCAACACTTCAACGTGAAAATAAACCATACATTCCTTCATCTCCCTACAAAACAGAGGTTAGCAAACACTTCCCCTTATACCTCCCAATCTGCAAAAACATTTAACACCTAAATGTTAGGGACGTACCTGAATCCTCGCTGCCAAACAAAAAGATTTTTTTCAAATTGAAGAGAAAATTGGCCTAAGTCCACTAAGAATTTCAACTCAAGTCCCCAGCGGAGTCGCCAAGCTGTCGCGACCAATTTTTTTCGGGTGTGAACCACCTATGATTTGGCTAATGGATTATTAAACCTAAACTTAACTCGGGCTCTCCCAAGCCCATACCAATTCGCGACTTAGGTTTGAGTTCTTAACATGCAAATGATTTTCAATTAGGAGTCGCCAATAATCTATTTTAGTGGGTCGATTAGAAACCCAAGTAAAGTAACGGGAGGTTTACTTTACTCCTACGAACCAGAGACTATGGGTACGGGGACTTGGTTACACTAGATTTCTCTAATGCCCTTTCGGTACCATTCTTTTATTTTCAAAAATTCTTTTGCAGGCAGCTTAAACTGATTTTAAATCTAATTCCTTAACATGTAAGGTGATCATACGAGTGCGCAAACCACCAATTTAACATTCAAGAAAACAAATAAAATAATGCAGGACTTACCTCAAAGCAACGAAAGCATCTGCAATGTTAAATTAAAATTCACATCATCAACCCTAGATATGATTTCTAATTAACACGCAATTTCTTTTTTTGTTTTCACTTTATTTAATGGGAACTTAATCTATATGCAATGCATGCTAGTAATCTAATATGACATGGCAACATGACCTAAATTACATGACATGGCAATATGATCTAAATTATATGACATGAATAGCATAAATCCTAAAGAAATGCAATAATTAAATGCAATCTAAATGACCTAATTCTATTGACAGGCAATTTCTAATTAAATGGGCCTAAAAAAAAACTAAATGACGTGCATTTCATTTAATCTAATCCTAAATAACATGTTCATGACATTTTTTTTTTTCTTTTTCCTAAAAAAAAATGCAATTTACCCTAAAAAGGAAGTAATTTATCCTAAGACATTTTTTGGATTTTTATGAAATTCGAAATTATAAAAGGTGGAAATTATCTACCTAAATTAAAACGTCATCTAATTCGAATTAGGAATGAAGTTATGTCAAATCCTAATTTAAACTAGAATGTTATCCTAACTTAGAAATCCCTAACTAAAATGCAATCTACTTAAGATTTTTTTATCTAAACTTATAATTAACTAGGAAATAAAACTTAACATGCAATCTTACCCTAATATGCAATGACGTGCAAAATATGCCTCCTAATTCTACATGACATATGCATGATGATTTTTTGGTTGTTTTTCTTTTTTTCCTCTTTTTTTTTTAATTTCGAAATTAATAATTGCCAAGTAATTAAACATGCAATCCAAGTTAAAAAATAAATCTAGCAACCTAAACTAGTTGATAAAATTTCAATTCTAAACATGCAAACCCTAATTCTAACCTACTTCTTTTTGATTGATTTTTTTTTAATTAATTTAAATGACACCACAGCAAATCAAGCAACATCGATACCCAAATTGACGAACCATATCTCGCGCATGAGATCGGGTTGGCCAATTTCACAAAAATCACGAATCGGATCTCGGGCGGGAGATCGGATTGGCAATCTTTTAAGTAATTGCGAGTCGGATTTCGGGCGCGAAAATCGGACCGACAATCACTAAATTTCAAGGCAATTTCATATCAAGCAATTTCAATTCCACATTAAAGGGTAATTACACTAAAAAACAAATAATATGGGATATCAATAATAAAAAACAGAAGATAAATAAACAAAAGAAAAGAAAAAAAAATAAAATTACCTAATTTTTGCTTTTTCCTCTTTTTTCTCTTTTCTTTTTTTTTTTCCTTTTTTTTAAGAAAGAAAAAAAAGATAAAGCTGATGGCCGGTCGGTGAGTGGGGAGCTCGGTCGCCGGCTAGGGTTCCGGCGAGGGCGGGAGCGGCGCGGCGGCGAGCGGGACAGCGGATGGGACCGGGGGCTTCGGGATCGGCACGGGCGACGCGGGTCGGCAGATCTGGTGGTGTCGGGACGGCGCGAGCGGTGGGTGCTGCTCGCGGGGGGCGCGGACTTCGCGGACGGAGAGGCGGCGGCGACCGGTGGGCTCGGCGTCCGGATCTGGTGCAGGCGACTCGCGGCGTGGCGGAGGCGAGCGGGCGAGACGCGGTGGTGGCAGGGCTTCGCGGCGGTGCGGGCTTCGTGCGCGTCGGGGTGGCGTGAGGCGCGGCGTCGGGCTCCGCGGCAGCGGGACTTCGCGGCGGCGCGGCTTTGCGGCGGCGGGGCTCGGCGTCGGGCGGCACGGACGAGGCAGGCGGCGGGTCGCGGGCCAAGGCGGCGGCGGCGTGTCGTCGAGCTCCGGCGAAGACCGGCGAAGACCCCCTGCGAGGAAGATGAACAGTCGCGTGGGGGGTTTTTCCTTTTCTTTTTTACTTTTTTTTTTACCAACTCACTTTTCACCTTTTCTCTTTTTGTGCTTTTTTTTCACGGCAAGAGGAGCCCCCCCAAAAACTATCGTACGCGACCCTTTTATACACCAAAAAAAACGTACTTTTGTGGTATATTTCATTGCCAATTTTGCTCGCGTAAAATTCCATTGAATATATCGTTTCACCCCGCGCAATATTTTTTGCATATTTGATAAAAAAAATTCCCTTTTGCACAAAAATGCATCTCTCAATGTATATTACCTAAATCTATGAAAAATCTTAACAAAATATAACAAAAAATTAAATTTTCCTAAACTACATGCCACGTGATTTTTTATTATTTAGCAAAATGAACCTCAAAATTTTAGGTGTCAACACCTAGTCTTCTAGCTGTTGTTTGTCCGGGGAGTTATTTATTCACGTTTCCGCATGTGCATGATAACAAGATAAAAAGAATCGAGAGGGCGACGAGACGTCGCAAAAATAACCTTTGTGACTCGTGACCCTGGAGATGGAGTTGGGATCGTGACATCATCCTTCAAGCTAGCTTTATTCAAATCATGATAGTCGATGTAAACTCGAACTCGACCATCTTTCTTCATAATTGGAACTATATTTGCTACCCAATTATAATATCGCGAGACTTCAATTAATCCCACCTTCAACAATTTCACATCTTTTTCTTCCATCTTCTTTGAGAGCTCTGGCTTAGTTCTCTGTAGTCTTTGTTTCTTAGGTGGTATGCTCGAATTAATAGGCAAACAATATTCCATGATTGATGGGTCTAAACCAAGCATGTCTACATAGGTCCGGGACAAAAACGTCCTAATATTCCTTTAGCATCTATATTTGGTGCTTTGTCTCGTCTTCAGGGAGATTTGCCCCAATTTTTACCTCCTTAGTTCTCTTCGTATCACTTAAATTAATAGTGGCTTGTTTAGAAGTAAGAGCCTTGGTTTTTTCATATTGCTCCCAGCTACGTTGCACTTCATTAGGTCCATCACTCGAATCATGAGGATCATCAATATTAATGCCTATTGCATTAGATTGGACCATTCCTACACCCTTACATGCTATAAGATTGTACCTAAAATGTAAAGTAGATGAATCAAGGCTAAATCAATACAAGTTCTAAGACAAGGTTTTGAAATGATGAATCGCTTTTCATTTAAAAAAAAAAAATTGAAAGCGAGGAAGCATCTTAAAGTCCAGCCCTCAGAATTCTCTTTGAATGATATTTTTTCTTCATGGCTGAATATCATCATTGGGCTAATTTGGTATACCTTGTCATGCCCTTAAAACAAAACTTATAATTCTATTAACATTGGTCAATCAATTACATTTATTGAATGGAAAATGCAATATTCAAGCCCTAGAAAAGCAAAAAAGAAAAAAAATCATAAACAATCCCTAGAAAGCAATAAAAATTCCCATGCAGGGGAGCATGCAAAAATATATAAATGTGTTACTTTGGTGGGCTTGCACCCATTTCCTCTTACGATCCACTCTCAATAGTGCCTATGAAGAGGTCATTGAATAAGGCTACGATCCCTTCCATCACATCGTCCAAATCCTTTGCCTTGAAGTTATCGGATTATCCATGCCTCCCCATCCGTATGGCATAATTTCTTGGGGATCAATAAAAAAACTCGAGGGAGTTGAATTCCTCATATAAGAGTCATACTTGCCACTAGGTTGCCCCAAAGTATCGGTGACCCCATCATCTTCGTGCATCATTCTTGTGGGGCCAAGGAATTGGTCTAGATATGAGGGACCACATAATTGTTTCTGTCTCTTCCATGCCATCAACGATTCGGTCCATCCCTTTCACGATACCTTAATCCAGTGGAATGGAACCTGACCTTCTCTAACAAGCCCACCTCCCAAGGTAAAACCATCCCAGACATTACTCTTCCTATCACAACTGCAACATCCGATAATTTGAGATTAGAAAGCAACGAACGTCAAGACGTGTGTATAGTTGATACAAGTTCAAATGATTGGTAACTCAACTCCTCCTTGTAATTCGACTCAACATATGGAATCAGTCTTCTCATGATAAATCAGATGGTCTTCTTCACCATGAACTATTATGAGTTTCACCTTGACAACAAATCTCTTTTTGGTGGAGATTGGATGGTATATTTCTAACGGTATGTATCCAAGGATGACCAAACAAGAAGTTGAATGTAGTTGGGATGTCCATCACTTAAATTACAATATCAAACAACATTGGCTCTGTTTGCATGTTGAGACTAATCTCACCCCCCACATCTTTCTTCATTCCATTGAATGCTTGCATGGAAGTCTTCACAACCCTTATCTTAGATGTATCTATTGCAAGGCGATGAAGAGCCACCAATAGGCCAATATTCAATGCGGATCCATTGTCAATAAGCACTTAGGCCACATGAGATGCCTTTGCACTTGACTGAAATGTACAATGCTTTGGTGTGCCCCTTGCCCTCAGTAGGAAATTCTTCATCTGAGAATGTTTTTAGGTCCTCAAGGAAAGTATAAATCCCACAAACTCCTCCAACTTATTGTAGTTGATTGTTTCTAGCACATGAACCTCACTCAATACTTTTATGAGGGACTTTTGGTGCTTGATAGACGTTTGTAGGAGTTCAAGCAAAGACATTTGTGCAGTCATCTCGCGCAACTGGTCCTCCACATTATACTCACTTGCCTTAATCACAACCATAAACTCCTTGGCTTCCTTGTTGGTGACGGGAATGGCAAGTTGAGTACTGGCTTAAGGATAGGTTCACTCGGACCTTGTGACTAAGTCAACATCAAAATTATAGGACTAGGGAATTGCCTTGTTGTCAACATATCGGTAAGCTTGATGCATTTCAATCACTATCTCTTCATTATTAGTGGGCACCACAATTGCTAGTTCTTCATAGTCAGATGCGTCCTTTAATGGTGGCATGTCTTTGAGCAACGGATCTACCTTATTCTTCTTATCCCCTAATGCAACCTACTCTTCCTCCCAATCAATGGTGACTTGGGAGATAGTGAAGACTATGCCTGTGTGGTCGACATACACAGTCATGCCGACATTCACCATTCTTATAACCCTCTCTTTCATGACTACTAGAGGAAGTGTTTTGTCACGCAGGTAATATCTAGCCTTCACTAACCCATTATAAATATCATCCATACACACCCTCACATTCCTGACTCGGCTAGTGTCAAACCCAAATAAAGCATTTACTTTGTCTGCATGATTAGGAAGAGGATTTTTCAAGACATTTGATCGAGTGACTTGGAAGGAAAAGGCCTTCATGTCGACAAATTCTGAATTTGATGTTTAAGGGTAACAAGTTCATCAAACAAATGCCCTACTTCACCCATGTAATAGTCACATTTATTAGACAGATTATAATTGGAGAACTATTCATATTTGGGTCATTTTGGCTTAGTAGAGAGCAAATTCATTTTTTAGAAGATTGTCAATACCTAATATGGAGACCTAGGGAGAGGAGTGAATTGTCTCTTGTTGTTTCGCTTTTAGAATCGTTGTCAACTTAAAGTTTATGGTTGTGCTCCTGCCACTTGAATCATTGCTATACGATCAGCATTTTCACGGTTTGATTAGGTGTAAGTTACATTCACTTTTGCGGTGGACTATTTGTCTTTCTTCGTGGTGAGCCTTTTGCTTGATAAGGATGGCTCGGTGAACTACCCATCTCTCAATCCTATCTCAATTCGTTTCCCCAGGGGATGAGTTGGTTAAAGGTCTCGATGCATGTGCTGGCCATCTGAATGCGGATCTCAAATGATAGGGTCTTAATAAACAACTTCATTAACTCTTTGTCAGCACGTTTGGGAGTGATGGACGATTCGATTTCGCCACTTTGTAGTAGACTCTTTAAATGACTCACTCTTTCTTTTCTTTTCTTTTTTCAATTCGCTCGAGATCTTCATGAGAGGGTGCATTGTCCATGTTGAACTTATACTACTTGAGAAATGCATCAACCACTTCATTCCAATATCGATAAGGTTTATGTTCTTCATATTGTACCATTTTAGTGTGTCTGGTCAAACTCATTTGGAATAATTGGATCATAAAGGGCTCATTTTTGACATATTGTGTCATTTACACGTGGTATATCTGCAAGTGAGCTTTTGAGCAAGAAGTACCATCACAATTCTTGAATTCCGACATTTTGGACTTGCTTGACAGCTTTACCTTCGCATAAACGAACGAGTGGATCGGGAGTAAGCTCTGTGAACCCTACAATTGTCTCACTCTTCAAGACTCGAAAGTGTTCATCTTGCTTCATCTTAGGAGCACTATTAGGCTTGCCTTTCTTAATAGTGATTAGAGGTGAGTCATCTTCCAACTTAGGCATATCATCACTAATCATTTAGACCATATTCGTCTATTCCAGGACCATTAACTCAGGGAGAGCGAGTGTAGGAATTGGATTCACCTGGAGGGATTCAATTTGGGCCGCTATGTACTGGATAATTGTGAGGAATTGCTTGAGTTGATACTCCACATTAGCAAGAGGATCACGCATCTTAGTTAGGTTAGCCATTTTTGTCCTGAATCATGTACGAGTGGGTGAGTGACATCAATTTGTAATCACCTAATTCGTGAATTAAGCATAGAAAAGTATGCCAATCCATGACAAAGGTCTAACCACTTTTATTCATTAATGAAATTGTTTAAGCCACATTCTTTGACGCGAATTATCAAAACGAAAACTTGAAACGTCCAAACAAATGAACTAGGAAAGTAAATAATCGAACTCCCTAAACATTGAACTATAAATGAAAATAACATGATATACTCGAGCCATTTCACTTGGCATGATCAAAATACAATAGAGACATGATTTCCAGACGTAACTACTTATTCTCTTCGGCCAAATCGCACAATGAGTTCTTGGGTTTCTTCGGCTATCCTTTGAAGACGTCTATTCTCAACACGATTAGTGGTTAGTTCACCTAGAATCTTGAGTCATCGAATATATTCAGCTGAGGCATAGTACTTTCTCTCTTTAGCCTTCAGCCCCTTTTCAATCCATATGAGCATTTGTGGGCGACACAAAAGCAATAGAATCTTCATGGTTACGGTATCCATCGGTGAAGACAATCCAAAGCAAATCTACTTGCAAAGCTAGGAGAAGATCTTATACAACTTGACATCGACTAGTCATTCTAGTCAAGTAGTATTTAGTTGCTCTAATGAATCCCAATAAGGGATCAGGCCAACACTTATACATGTGAGTCTCGCCTCACAAATTTGGAACCACTTAGCATGCCATAAGAAACCTTTGGAAGTTGGCATTTTCAAGAAAGCTAGCCATTGAGAGTTGCTAACTTTGTGTATGGCCATTAAACAGCCAAACCCTTTTATGTGAGCAAGGAACCAAATTTGCAAAAGCTTAGGAAAAGCGTGGAATGGTTTATCACCATTTCCTTTAAACCGGGTAAAGGAAAGAAGTTTTGTTCAAGACAGAATTAATGAAGTTCTTTCCCTCACACACTCGTAAAACTAACTCAGCAATCAAAGGATTAATAGCATTTTTGCAGTGAGGGAAATCTATGAACCCAAAGAAGGCTGATAGAAAAATCCTATTCATTTGGGAAGATGTGCCATTTTCGAAACATTCATCTAGAAACGAGAATGGACATGCATTGCGGTGACTCTTCGAAACTTTTATTTTTTTTCTTCTTTGATTCTCAGAAAATCAGAGAAAGACGGGATCTATTCCAATAGGTAGACTAATTAATTCAAATTCCAAAGATTTTCTAATGATGATGCTATATTCCTCCAAAGTTAGAGTGGGCTCATGCTTACCTAAGATGAAAGTGGATAGACACTAATAGTAAGCAAGTGCTTGGATGACGCTACCATTGTTTGTTGATACACAATAGAGGAAGGAGTCGGCCAACTCTTGACTCCACAAATTTGCGATTGGTTCGGTCTAGCTTGCCCCACCACATGTTTAACTCCTCTTTTGGAGAGAGAATAATTCAAATGTCAAACATTCCTATTGTATATCGACCATGTGCGATCGACCAACTGCCATGGATTGACAAAAATAATACAATAAAGTAGGTAAATTACGAGATGAAAGTTCAGAGCACTTACTTTACCAATAACTGAGTGGCAATCACATAAACATGTGCATGGTACGTGGCTTGATTTCTACTTTACAAGGATTAACAAAGTGGAGCCACAAGAATGATTGGACTAGCCATCGGCGTGCGGACTAAGTTGGATTGTCATGACTTTAGCTTGATCGAAGAGTCAACTCAAGTTGCAGGCATGGGGATCATGGTGGGTACTCTTAATAGTAAGAAAGAAATTTCTAGATTGAGATAGATGACTCATATTGCAGTCATGTAATTGGAGTAGTATCCATCTCAATACCATCCTAGGTAGCCTAGGTCTGGTGATAGGTTGTGTATGCAAGAATGTAGTGTAAATGCATAAGCATGCACAATAATTTATATGCAAATAGCACTTTAATAATTCAAAATTAAACCATGCATTCCTACATCTCTTTGCAAGAAAATTGGCCAACATCCACTAAGTGTTTTCAAGTTCCCAATGGAGTCGTCAATTTGTGATGACCTCTCCGAACAGGTGGAACCACCTTAGGGTTCAGTTAATGGATTATTAAGCTTAAACTTAACTCAAACTCTCCCAAGCTCATACCAATTTGCGACTTAGGTTTTAAATTCTTAAAATGCAAATGATTTTCAATTAGAAGTTGTCACTAATCTATTTTTTGGTGGGTTAATTATAAACTCAAGTAAAGTAACGTGAGAAATACTTCTCCTACAAACCATAAATTGTGGGGACGGGAACTTTATTATGCTAGTTTTCTCTAACGCCTTTTGGTATATTTTCTCTTTTACTTCATAAAAATGTTTTGCAAGCAATTTTCATTGATTTTAAATTACTCCCTAACATATGAGGTGTCAAGCGGGTGCGCAATCATTATTTAACACTCAATAAGCGAAGCGTTAAATAAATTGTGGGGAAAAGATAAGAATGACTTATCTCAAAGCAATGAAAGCATTTGCAGTGTTAGCTAAAAAATCATATCATCATCCTAAATATAATTTTAATTAACACACAATTTCGCTCAACTATTTTTAAGGTATTCTCTTATTTAATGGAAACTATGCTTTATGTAATGCGTGCAATGCGAGCTTAGTCTAGATGCAATGATCTAGAAAAATGATGATATTTAACTACGTTTCCTAATTATAATGATGGAAAATTCAACATTGGACTACCCTAGCATCGAATGCGATATCAATTAAATTAACCTAACATGGAATTCCTAAGATGACATGCAATTTATATAAAGTGTCCTAACTCTAATGACGAGTAAAATTTAATATACAACTATTCTAACACGACATACAAATTCTTGATACACATATTCTTAATGACATGCATTCTAGAAATTAAATTAGGCCAAACCCTAATTTAAATTCTTGATACACATATTCTTAATGACATGGAATTTATGCACTTAATTTATATGACATGCACGGGATATTTTTTGTATTTTTTGTTAAATTCGTAATATATTGTCTAATATAAACCAGAAATTAAATTAGGCCAAACCCTAATTTAAATTGGATTGTTATCTTAACTAGATTAAACCTAACCTAGAATGCAATCTTTATGGAAAAAGTTAAAAAAAAAAAAAACTTATTCTAGTTTATTATAAGAAGATTATCTATAACCAAACTATATATGCAATATTATCCTAATATACAATGTTTTATATTGGAATAATCTTCCCTAATTTTATCTGCTATTTGTTCTAATCCTATCTACATTTCTTTGTGATTTTCTTTTTTTGGTAAGAATAAAAACAAAATCAAATCAATATCAAAATAAAGGTAACATCCACCACCCAAAATATCATCCTTGTCCGTTTAATTTTGCAAATGAAATTGATGAATCATATCGTACGACATGAGGATCAAATTGGCTGATTTTCTTTGCGATCACAAGTCGTATCTTGGACATGAGATTGGACTATCGATCGGACTATCGACCATTTGCACTTTGTGAGATCCTGGTCCTATATTTCAAGGCCTATTTAACAGAGCAAACAATCTTCGATTTTGATGTGACCTTTCAAATTGAAGCTTATGAAGTCAAAGATCATTTCTCTAACTGAATATTTTTCCAGATTTCAACATTATGTAGCTTGAAACAAGCAAAAACTGAGACAAGTGTATTACGAAAAACACAAAATATCAAATTTGTATTGTCTATCTTTTATTGGCTCCTAAACATGATTCTGCTAGTCAACCGACACAAAGTATTCCTTCATCAACATATGAGGATCTCAACCGATGCAAATTCCTATATGCACTAGGCCTCTTCAAAATTCAACCTATCTAAGTTTAGAAATAGACTCACCTTGTCTGACGTTACCCTGGCAATCAAACCAGTGATCCAGCCACTATAATCACCTCCACACCTTCATGAAATTGGCCAAGGATGCTTGGCAAGTATCTAGCAATACGACCAAGTGAAACTTGAGAGCAAACTAGGTCTAATAAAATTCAAATGAAGGTAATGAAAGAATTAAGCAATCGAAATTGTTCCGATGACAACCCAATGGAACTTCGGCCATGATCACTTCGATGAATAGTCAAGGACGAGTGTCACAAGCTCAGGCTGCCAAGGAATCACCAAGACTTGATCGAAACAGTAGCTAGAACTGGTAGCTAAAAACACCAGCGTGGAGCATGTCTTTGTGCCAAGAGGGAAAAACGGCTCGTTTCAAGGATGTCCGACGGTTTTAAGGTGAAACTTGGACCACCAATGGCTCAAGGACAGCCAAAGGACTACTAGCCTGATGGTGGCTCACTAGCGTAGGGCCAATGACCAGCTGGCAAGGACAAGGAAACCAATGGGCGAGAGAGAGAGAGAGAGAGAGAGAGAGAGAGAGAGAATGGGGGGAGGAAGCGGAGAGAGTTAGGGCCTGTTTGGCAACCAAATAGTGCTAATTTATGTTATTTTGTTCATGGGAATAAATTTGAAACAGAAATCCGTTTGGTAAAATTTTTGTTCCCGGGAATAAATTTCTATTTTTTTGTTCCCAGAAGTAGATTTGGAATAGAATTGAGAAGTAAAAAATAGTTGATTCTTTGTTCCCGGGAACAATTCTAGAATCAAGCAACCTATTTTCTCTCTTTTCTTTTCTTTTTTCTTGTTCTTCTTTACTCTTTCTTGTTCTTCATCTGCTACCGCCGCCGCCATTGCCGCCCGTCGCCCACCGCCACCAACAACTAGTCCGACGAGCTCGCTGGAGGCTCGCCAAGCTAGGGTGAGGTCCAGCGAGCTTGCCAGTGACCAAACGGGCCTTGCCCGGGCCTCCCTCAGCCACCGGCAAGGCTCGGCCAGCCCCAGTGAGGCTTAGTCAACCCCGGCGAGGCTCGGCCGAGCCATGGCGTCCTCGCCTAGATCTGGAGAGGCCGAGCTCACCCAGCCACCGGCGGGGCTCGCCAAGCCATAGCTCGGCCGAGCTTCGATCAGCTACCGACGAGGCACGGCCTCACCAAGGGCCGGCGACGCCGGTGAGGTCGTCGGTCGCCGTCATCCCAAGGCCGACGACCGACAACTTGAAGAAGAAGAAAAGGAGAAAGAAATGAAAAAAAGAAAAGAAGAAAAAAAGAAAAAAAAAAAAAAAAAAGTAATAATTTTTTAAAAAAATTATAAGAAAATGATTTGGAGTAGAAATTTTGAGTACGGTGCTAAACGTAATTCTATTTCGGAAATTGAAATTTTGAACAATTACCAAACGGCTTAAAATGCTTAGAAATTGTTCATTGTAACAAATAAAAAAATCATTTATGATTAGAAATTGTTCTGAAAATAGAAACATTACCAAACACATCCTTAGAAAGATAAAGTAGGTCTGAAAATATGGCCAACCCCCTCCAAATTTTGGTGGGAAAATTTTTTATATACGCCCTTTTATTTGAATCCTAGTCCTTGGATTAATCTGAGGGCTAGAAATGTTTGTTTCTTGATTAAGTAAGCTCCTCATTGGCCCATTTCAAGTCACATGGATTGATGATTTGGCACAATGGATGGCTAGGATGATCTCATGATGAATGGCGAAGATCATTTGTTTAGCTATTAAGAAAAGCTCCCATTGGTTATTTTAAGTTGACAATAATAGAGGGAATTTCGGTCTTTTTGTCAAATAAGGGCATTTTTGTAATTTTATGTACAAGGAGAGAGAGCGAATTGGTTGGCCAAGGGTTGGCTGGTCGGAATGGGTGCTAGTTGGCTGGAAGTTGATTGAAATGGCCTTTACAACCTTGGTCGATCAACGCCTGTCGGACCGAGTTGACTCGGCCCTTGACCGGCTCGATCTTGGTCCAATTTCCTCTATTTTTGTCTCAAATTTCTCATTCTTGATCTAATTAAGTCAAATTAAGAATTTCCTAAGTGAATCGGATCAAATTGAATGAATTAGATTGAATTGAAATGACTTGGTTTGATTAAGTTGACATGAAATTGTTTAATTCTACCAATTTCTAATTAAATTTCCCCATGAACTAGATCAATATGTACAATTAAAGTTCAATTGGCCAAATTGAAGCTCCACTAATCAATTTGAATGTTAGTTTCGAATAGGTTAAGTTGAATGAAGTCAATTATGGCATTCTGTCTTTGAATTTTCATTTACATGTTCACTAATTTGGTCAAAATGGATATTAGAATTGAGTTCCATTCAACCAATTGTATTCAATTGTGGCTAATTTACACTAATCATAAAGAATCGATTCGGAACCCTTGATTGGGTCAAAATTTGGGAAATTTTGAAATAACTTGTCATCTCGAAATTGGCCTGACAATTGGATACGTTGTGACCTATAGATCAAAAGTCATATATCTATATATATATATATATATCTCAAAAGGCAAGTAGAAATGAACTAATGTTTTTTTTTTAATCGATTAGGTTTCAAAATTCTTGAATTGGGGAAAAGTCGATTATTAATTAATTTTTGTAAAATTTATGATGCCAAAGTCAAATTGAAGTAAAAATAGGTTGATTTGTGAGTTTTTCCATTTTATTTTTATTTTTTTGAAAAAGGTTAACCAAAAGTTGACTTTTCAGTGAAAAAGTCAATTAATGGGTCAAACTCTGATTTTTTCTAAAATTAAAAGTATAGACATCAAATTGTCACTACTTGGGTGTATTTTGTGTAAAAAGCCAAATTTTGACCAATGTTTGATTTTTCTATCACAGTTTGATAAATTAAAGTCAAATTTTTGACTTTTCGAAATCAAAATGCAAATGACATGTAAATGAAGTGTTTATGTTAATTCAAGCGTTAAATGACTCTTTTTTGGGTTGAGAAATAGATCATGTTGCGATCAATAATCTAAATCTCAAATTCTTACTTTTACATGACGCATTAGCTAAAAATCAAGTGTCAATAGCACGATTAGGGATCGATTTTCATTTTTGTCAGATCTTGTTGGCTAAACATCATGTGTCAACTGCAACTATAATTATATTTGATCAGATCAAGTCGGATGTATGTAGGGGTGGAATCGAGTCAAGTCGATTCAAGCGGACACATGTTGGGCTTGAGCTCGACCAACTCAAAGTCCAAAACTCAATGCAAACTCGCTTGAATATTTTTTTTTCCCTACTTAGACTAGACTCTATACAAACCCAACATTATTGAGAGTTGCTCAACTCAACTCGTTCTAAAATATATAAAATTCAACACACACTTTATTTTTTCTCACTCAATCAAACTCAGCTTGACTTGAAATACTCGCATTTGCCCTTTTCGTTTATACTTAAAAACGTATTAAAGAATGAAAGTGTAATTGCATAGTAAGAACTATAATTTTAAGTACATTTTACATTATTTGTCACTAAAAAAGGTAAGGAAAATCTATATAAAAACCAATATGCTCGATTAAGCTCATGAGCAGATCTAGCCAAGTATCTTTAAACTCAAACTGAACTCGACAAACTAACCAAGTTACTTGAGCATGACTCAAGCTCTGAAAAAGTTGAACTGATCTCGCATAGGCCACGAGTCAAGCTATTGTCATTTTCCTCTTTATATCCGAGCTTTTTTTTTTTGAAGTCAATCTTTATATCCGAGCTTATGCAATAGAGTATTGAGGACAACTTATCGTGGATTGAGAGTTGGGCACTCAGTTGGACCCAACCCCAGGACAAAAGTGCCAACTTATCAGGGACATTGTCGAATTACTTTAAAATTAGCCACCCCAGGTTCTCCAGCATCGTTAAATTTATGAGTGGCGTGTCTATATTGGTTCCAAATTTCTGATATATGCTTTAGCATTCATTTTAGGCTATGAGACGTACATTCTTCTTCAGCATGTTCACATCATTTTTACAACCAGACTAATACAGTCATATCGCAAAAAGAGACGATAAACGTGCTAATATGTCCACAAAAAAAAAAAAAAAAAACCTTAAAAATATCAATCCGCGGCTGCACGACTTGCATAAACTGTCACAAAATCAGAACATATCACTCCACGTACTTCATATATCACACACCCTCACACGCATAAATATAGTCACTTGATCACGATCTCTCTCATTCGTCATCGAGAAAGACATCAGTGAGAACCTTCTTGGAGTGAAATGAAGTCCTCAATAGCTTTATACCCTTCACAGTTACAAATCAAATAATTAATAAAGGGCATTTACTTATAAGCCCTGTATTAATGGCGAACACGATCTTGATTTAACCTACAAGCGTCTATATGATTGTACAAAAGCTAAAATTTTGATTAATTGATATATACCAAAAAATTGTTGAGAATATTTTTTATGGGACAGAGCTAATAATTTCTCTTTCACATAACTCACGCCGATTAAAATTCATTTGTAATTTGTACGTCTTTAAAATAGATTTTCCACATATCGTTGATTCACTTCTAAAATCTAAACATAACCTAATCGTAAGGGATGGCATGGGCTTACCTCGTCCATTCCCAAGCTGACCACCTTCTCCTCAAGATGCCCAATCTCCTTCACGTTGAACTGGGTAAGCAAAGTAATGCTCGAAATAGTCGACATTGGCTTCACCTCCAGATCGTCCATCACCATGTACGTAACCACCCCTTGCAGTTTGATTCAGCTGCTGATGCCGCAGCAGCCGTCGGGTTACCATCCAGTGATTTGACAAGAGTGAATGTTTGGTTCATGGAATTATTGCACTGGGGACATTTTGCAGAGGGGTCCTCCGCCACATAACTTTTTTTTTTTTTTTTTTTTTTTTGACTCATCTCCGCCACATAGCTTGAACAGTTACTATACGAACGGTAAGAGCACCTGTAGTAGGTTTTGGGCGTTGAATCTGAAGAAGTCTCGGGCTATATAAGAGGGATTTCAGAGACACAGGAGGGTGCTTTGGGTTTCAAGAGAATGTCTTTCTTGGAAGATTCGATGTACACATCGTTCAGCTTCTCGACGCTGCCATATAGATTGCCTAAACTGCCCACCATCCCAGATTTTGTGAGAAGCTGGATCACAGTTCCCACCGGCAATGCAAGGGTGTGGAAGAGGAAGTCGACAAAATCTTTGCCCGCTTCAGCAAAGAGCACCGTTCGGTTGCTCTTGTTGACCAGAAGCTTCAAGCTCACTTTGTCTGTCGCCATTCTTTGGGTGACTGTATGCAGAGAGGAAGATGAGACATGTCAATGCTCCTTGTGAGTAGATACAATGGAGATTTGGCCGATCATCATATGTGCAGTGGCAGTACTTATCCATCTAAGGGCCAAATTGTTAAGAAACGGAGGGAAATGAAAAGGGCAGAAACAAATGAAGAGTCAAGGTGCTGCAAAGCAGTTGTTATGATCTCGGAGAGATTAGAAGTGTTGGTCAAATTGAAAACCGATCAAATACTTGAACGAATCAAATATATGTTCATGCACGTTCAGATCTTGTGGCTATTTGTCTTCCAGTAACTAATGAGGACTCATTCCAAGTCTGTAATTTTCTCCGAGTTAAAAGAAACAGCTCTACTGAAGGAGAAGGAAGACGAACAAGAGAGATTATTGTATTCTTGCAAATGAATTTGTATAGTAATTATATTGGTGTTGTCCGTCTCATTTATATTACTTATCTAGATCCATCTGGATTGGTCAGGTGCATGTAATCTGATTTCACAAAATATTCATATCCAGTAATAGAATATTTATTTCTTCTCACTATTCACTGAAGCATATACAATAAATTACCAATTTGTTACCTCCCCATTAGTAATGAGAATTTTATCTAGAGTTTACTTCCGTCTCGTTCCAGTCTCATCTCTTCTTCATTCAGTTCTTGGTAGGCCAACTACCAATTGAACCGGGCAGGAAACTATGTAATCTAATATGCTCTGTGGTAATGGGTAACTAGGTTTTTTTTTTTTTTTTTTTTTGGTTGAAAATGGATAACTAGTTGAAAGGGTTGAAAAGGACGTAGAAAGTTATTCAAAAGTCATTCCGAAGGAATTGGATTTGGGATGAGGAAGGGCAGACCGATCTCTCAAGAAAGATATTTATAGCTCCTCTTCACGTTATGCAAAAAGAAAATGAGGTTCGTAGTTTAGACCGCTAGTTCTTCTTGCTTACTCTGTAGTGCCTCGTCGGAATAAATGGAATTCCCAATAAGTCCCGCTTCATGCCAGATGGAGTTCAATCGGAAAAAGAAGTTAAAAGGATATCATGTTGCTAACTCTATTTTTTAAACTTTCTCGATGTGGCTTTCTAAATCATATCTTGTACTGAGATAGTGATTCCTTTTTTCATACTATTGTCTCTAATATCAGAATTAAGTTGAGTTCATTTAACTAGGGTCTATTTGACAGTCACCACTCTGAGCTTTGATTCAAGTTGATCACGCTAGATCATCACAAATTCACCGAAATATTTCAAATCAAGCTAGAAAGGCATAATCGGGAGGCGGTCTCAGTGGAAAGCAAGAGAAAATGGAGAAATATGCAAATCTGCAGAAGTTTCATGAAGAAACATCTACATGAATACTAAAAACAACTCCGGTTGGGGAAAATCGTCAGCGAGGCATGTTGACATGCAGAAGCCTCGTCTAAATTGATGCGAGAAACAAAAAAAACGAGAGCATGTCTACTTCAAGTTGTTTCTTCTAACACTATCTTACAGGAGCGTCAACTGAGCTCAAAAACACAAAGTGATAACGAAATGCGCACCTCTGGATCGTCGCTTCGACCCTGCAAGTGTGGGGCAGCTTCTTCACAAACCTTGGTCACAGAGAGAGAGCTTTGCCTTTCTTATAGAGGAGTTCCGGAAATGGCGGGGATAGTTCAAAAGGTTGACACTGTTTTCTTTTGGCTTGGGATGGGACAGAAAGAAAATTATCGAGACAGGTCCTTCCTAGCCAAGTTTTCGCTGTAGCACAGCACTGTCATGCTTCTTGAGGAAGTTCATAGGGTACACAGTTCATTGTCAACAACAGAGGGCTAATCCGATGATGACAACTAACATGATTAAGTTTCATTTTGACAATCAAACTTTCGGTATTCATTATTTTGACTCTTTTATAATGTGCTTAAAGACATTATGTGAATATATTAAAATATTCCTCACGTAAACATTGATTTGTTTAATGAATATATTAAAATGTTTCTCGCATAAACATCGATTTGTTTGAATATATATAGACAAGAGTATAACATTTTTTCCGCATTAAAAATGATTAATTGAACTTTTCACTGACTTTTCTTGACTCGATTTGAACATAGAAGATATAATTTTAAAATTTTTTTCAACTAATAGTCATAACCAGGCCTTATACTCCATGATCCACGATGCCCACATGTTTATTACATAGGTATGGTCGAAATAATGCTTAATTTTGCAACAAATCATAATATTTTGGAATTCTTGCAGTTGGATTCAAATGGCAATAAATCTAGGACTCGATTTCATATATTGCAAAATGAGGATTAGATTGCATTATTAAAAAATGTTGAGGACTTAGATTGTACTTTGTAAAAAGTTTGCACTTTAGTATAATTTTCTTTAATTAAAAAATCATAATAAATTATATCATATATTTAGTAAACAAAATGCGAGAAGACATTTAACTAATTATGTCCTATAAAAAGTGAAATCGGTTTGAGACCTAATTAAAATGAAAAAATAAATTTCCTAACCTCGGATAAAGATTCCTTTTGCTTTGTCGGATTCATGTCTTTCCTACTCCCTTTTATTTTTCTTTCTTGGTGTTCGTGTTCCTCTACTTTGGAACATGGGGACGCAAAAAGCGCCGATCTGGCAATTCGCCTTAAGACCATGCCATGGTGACTCGACGTCAATTAGTTACGTGGAATAAGAAATAAAAAGACGAGTTGGACAAAGCTGGGTGCTGGTGGACCGCGCCCACTTATTGAGGATCATTGCTTCCCTCACCTTCCTCTTCCGTCTACATGTTTTCCTCCTCCTTTTTTTTTTTTTTTTTTTTTTTTGAATTATCTTCTTCAAAATTGAAACTTAACTCCTATACTTTTTTGAGAGAAAATATTCCGTGATTCCATAACACCACATGAATAGCTGGTATGACTAGCACTTTTTACTCACATCCATTCTTAAATTGACACATGTCCATAAATGTGAAATCAAATTAGTAAAATTCAATAAATGCTCTCCGTTTAGCCATAAAAGCCTCTTCGCTTCATTGGATTCGTCGAGCTTGAACTCTGCACCTCCCCTCGTCGCCACCACTGCGGAGTTGCTGACGTTGCGTCCAAGCCAGCTGTCGTCGCTCACGGCTATGGACAAATCGCTGTTGCCAAATTTGGAGATCTCGAGCCATAGTTGCTCACCAAGAAGTCAACCATCGTCGCTCAAGGCTATAGATGAGCTGCCATCACCAGATCTGAAAGTCTAGAGCCATGGCCATAGTTGCTCACCAAGAAGTCAACCATCGTCGCTCAAGGCTATAGATGAACTGGTGACTCCAAATATGGACGAGCGAAGTTGCCAACATTGGTCCAGATCATAATGTTTGGGAATTCTTGCAATTGAACACCAACGACAGCAATTTTAGAAGTCGATTTCAAATGGTGCAAAATGAGGACTTGATAGTATTTTAAAAAAATGATTAGGGCTTGTTGTGCTCTATAAAATAGTTTGGACTTTTTGTGTAATTTTTGTTACTTAAAAATAAATCTCAATAACTGATATCATATATTTGGTCTAGATAATACACGGACTTTTTACTAATTATGTCCGACCAAAAAGTGAGATTGGTTTGAGGTATAATTAAAATGCAAAAAAAATGAACTTCCTAACCTCAGTGTGGGAACCTAATTCTTTCAAGTGTGAAATGATAGACATTCTCAATAGTTCCTCTCCGACAATGGAGATTCCTCCCTACCGTCTGAGTAGCGTTCTCCTACCTTCAGGGTAGGTCTCGCATCTGCAGCAATGACAAACCACCATCCATCCTTCAATCACCCTTTTCTTCACCCCAGTTCCTCCGATTCAGAGTTCAATGTCGACGGAAAACCCTAACCCCCATCCCTCTTTTCTTTCGATCAAATTGAAACCCCTCCTCTTGTCTACAAGAGAAACCCAAAGACCCAGCATCTCCCTTTCATTCTGATTGTGATTTCATCACCCCGTCCCACAGTGAGTGCAATTACCACTCGTCAAACCCACTACCACCATCCCTCTGGTGCCGATAACTTTCTTCCTCCACTCGCAGACCCAGAGCTCCCTTCAACCATATTTGGCTTATTTTCCCCATATCAGTTGGTCCCAAAATACTCAAGCCAGCTTGCTTTTGCTGTTCGTTATTGTTCCTGAAGACAGAAAGATGGCAGATCAGTATGAAGAAGAGAGGAGGTTGGCGGCCTTTTGTAAGAGTTTGGGCAAACTAGGTCTGAAGAAGATGTGGTGGATATTACAGGTGACATTTCTGAAGAGAATCTGCTAGAATGCCGGAAAACATTGTTTGGGAAGTTTTTCTCTAAGCCTAATGTGAACTTTACTGCCTTTGTCAATACAATGAAAAGAGCTTGGTGGACTGAAAATTTTACCTGTGCTTTGATAGAGCCTGGTTATTTCTCCTTTTCTTTCCAGTCGGAAGCTAAAAAACAGAGAGTGTTAGACTCTGGGCCGTGGTCATTTTCGAGCAATCTATTAGTTCTAAAGTAATGTGACCCCGACACCCTTGACATTTACTATGAATTCAACCACTGTGATTTCTAGGTGAACTTTTTTATCTTGCCTTTTGGGAGAGTTACGCTTGGAGTTGTCAGGGAAATTGCATCCAAAATTGGAGACGTAGTAGAGGTGAAATTAGAAGCAAAAGGAAATAGTAATTACAAGATTGGTAAGGCTAGAGTTAAGCTGAATTTGGAAAATCCTCTCAAAATTGGTGTTCTAGTGAATCTGGACAGCAAGAGGTTGTGGGTAGAGTTTAAGTACGAGAGACTTCCACACTATTGTTGTTCATGTGGTAGAATTGGGCATTATGCTACATTCTGTAAAGAAATACCATATGAGGAGTCAGGGCTAGCAGAGAACTTACCAGGTCGATTTGGACAATGGTTAAGAGTGGAAGTGCGGGAACTTAGTCCATACAGGAAAATCTTCTATGGAAAACAAGAGATACAACAAGAAGGAGAGGAGAGTGTGCCCGAAACCCCCTTCCCTTTGGTTCCTAAAACAGAACAGCAGCTACAAGATCAACCTATGCAGAAAACCCCACCTCTTTGCGAGCAGAGCAATGCAGAAAATTCACGTCCAAAGGAGCATAACCATCTCTCTTCTTCTCAAGCACTAGTACTCTTTGAAGAGAAGGGCCCCCAGAAGAGAGGAAGCTGCTGCCTAGATGACGAATCTGTTATGGTGCTTTATGAGGAACAGATGAAGGAAACAGAAGCAGAAATGGATGCGAACTCAGCAGGTGAAAAAGGACTAATAAGGCATAAATCTAAAAGCGCCAAGCTTTCCTCCTCAAAAAAAGGAAAAAGATTATGCCCTTATGGTGCTCAAACATCAAAGACAACAGTCGTTGACAACACTCGGCTAGCGGAGACCCCCATTCGTGTGGTAGAAAAGTCAGCTCAATGGGCTTTGGTGGCTAGCCCTAATAAGCCACCGGCTTGTCCATGAAGATTTTAAGCTAGAATTGTCAGGGGCTGGGCAATCCCTTGACAATTCAAGCTTTGAGAGTCCTAGTGACTCAGGAAAGGCCTAATATTATCTTTATAATGGAAACTAAAAATCAGGAGCAAAAGGTACTAAGATTACGACGGAGACTAAAATTTCAGAACAGTTTCTTAGTGAATCCAGAAGGTATAGCAGGGGGTTTAGCCATTTTCTGGGATGACCAGGTACTTCTATCCATAGATTCTTTCTCGGACGCTGTTATCTTCACTCAATGCCAACTAAAAGAAAACAACCAGCGTATGCACATTACATTTATACATGCTCCCAATGAATTTAAGGAGAGAATCAAGTTATGGGAGACTATCCACAGAGAAAGTGTACACTACCATCTACCCTGGCTGTGTATGGGAGACTTCAATGAAATTCTATATCACTGGGAGAAAGTGGGTAAAAAAAGAGCAGAAAATTATTGGCTTACGGCTTTCAGAGACTTCGTGCATCAATGTTCCTTAATGGATTTGAAATGTAAGGGATGTGCCTTTACCTGGACAAATAACAGAGAAGGAGAAAATCTGGTCAAGAAGCGTCTTGATAGAGTGCTATGCAGTTTGGATTCGCGAATTACCTATCTCACAGCGGAATGTACAGCCTTACCAGCCATAGGTTCTGACCACACCCCTATTATACTTTCACTTAGCCCACCGAAGCAAAGGAAGGGGAAGAGATTCAAATACAAAGCCTTCTGGTCAGAGGATGAGGAATATGCGAAAATAGTTAGGGACACCTGGGCTGAATCCGACTCTCAACAGCAAAATGTGATGGAGAAACTGCAGATCGTGACACAAAAGTTGTTAAAGTGGAGTAAAAACAGATTCTCTAATGCTAAAAAGAGGATCACTTGGCTGAAAAGTGAACTACAAAGTCTAATGAACAGTACGAGAGTCTCTCAAGACTGTGAGGCAGCAAAGAAGTTGACTCAAGAAATAGATCAATTATGGAGACAAGAGGAGATGTACTGGGGAATGCGGTCCAGAATTAATTGGTTAAAATGGGGCGATAAAAACACAAAATTCTTCCACGCTGCAATTCAGAGAAGAACCAGAAATCAAATTTCTTTGCTGAAAAATGCAGAAGACGTCTGGGTGCGAGAGGACTAGCATTTAAAAGAGATGATGGAGACATATTTTAAAAAGCTATATGAGTCAATGGGGTCTCGAGATTTTCAGCCCCTTCTACAACAAATTCCAACTTTGGTGGATGAGAGAATGAACCAACGGTTGGTAGAATCTGTTACTTTGGAGGAGATCATGACAGCTATGCAACAATTAGGAGCCAATAAAGCTCCTGGACCAGATGGACTTCACGGACTTTTCTTTAGAAAGCATTGGCCGGACATATGTCAGGATATATTCAGGAAAACATAGAATTTTTTCACTACTGGCTACCTTAATCTTGACATGAATAGAACACTAATAACCCTTGTTCCCAAAATTCCAAATCCAGAAAAGCTTGAACAGTTTCGCCCCATCAGCCTATGCAACTTTATTTATAAAATCATTTCCAAAGTGATGACCAACAGACTTAAACCTCTGCTACCAAACCTTATTGCTGAAGAACAAAGTGCTTTTGTGGGGGGAAGGCAAATACAAGATAACATCTTGATTGTACAGGAGGTTCTTCACAGATTACGAACTCGGGAGCGGAAAAGGAAGTTCCAAGCTGTTTTAAAGCTAGACTTGCAAAAGGCGTATGATCGGATTGAATGGGATTTCCTTAAAGCATGCTTAACTAAAATGGGATTCTGTGATCAGTGGGTACAATGGGTGATGCAACGTGTTTCAACGGTTACATTTAGTGTCAATTTTAATGGGGAGTCTCTGCCTTTTTTCAAGCCAACACAAGGGATTCGACAAGGTGACCCACTATCCCTATATCTTTTTATATTAGTGGCCAATGTTCTATCTACCTTGATGAAAAAAGCAATAGATGATGGCACACTTGGAGGAATTAAGATGAACAATAGCTACCCTACTCTCTCACATTTGCTATTTGCGGATTACTCTATTTTCTTCCTTAATGGCATAATCTTAGAATGTCAAAATATGGCGACTATCCTACATCAATATTGCTTTGCTTCTGGTCAGGCCATTAATCTCAATAAATCTGGCATATACTTTAGCAAATGTTGTCCCACTACATTGAGGAGGAACATGGCTTCAGAATTGAGAGTTCCAGAAATTGAGAAAATAGGGAAGTACTTAGGAATTCCCTCGGATTGGGGAACCTCGAAGAAAGATATGTTCGCCTGGATTCTAGCGAGAGTTAACATGAAGTTGGAAAGTTGGAAGGAGAATTTGTTATCAAAAGTGAGGAAGGAGATCTTAATTAAATTAGTGGTACAGGCTATCCCTCAATATGCCATGTCCATCTTCAAAATCCTTGTTTCTATTTGTAAAGTAATTGAGATGAGGGTTGCTAGCTTTTGGTGGAAAAATAGTAGTAAAAATGCTGGGATACATTGGAAAAAATGGGAAACTCTGAAAGTTAGAAAGGATGAGGGGGGCCTAGGTTTTAAAGATCTAATAGCATTCAATATAGCTATGCTAGGGAAACAAGCTTGGCGTATTTCACAAAATCCTCAGTCCCTCTTGAGCCAAGTAATGAAGGGTTTGTATTATTCACAATGCGAGTTTTGGAAAGCTGGAAAAGGCTCCCGACCTTCATGGGGATGGCAAAGTATAATCCGGGGAAGAGATTCTATATCTCCACACATTATGTACTCGGTTGGGAATGGAAAGGCAATCTTGATTAGAGAGGATAAATGGTTGAAGAGTGGTCCCATTGGCGGCCCAGCAACAAGACATGAACCAGTTAGTGGCTGATTTAATTGACCAAGGGACTGGAAAATGGAATGAAGTAAGGGTAAAGTCGTTGTTTGATGATAGAAGAGTGAAGGAAATACTCGCAACCCCTATTGGTTTGCCTGCTGCAAAAGATAAGTTGGTCTGGATGAATACTAAGTCAGGGACCTATACCGTGAAAAGTGGCTACTTCACAACTAGAGAGAATTCAACTAGCACACATACCACAACAGCAACTTCATCTCATCAAACAAAACCAGCTCTCTGGAAATACATTTGGCATTCTAAAACCCTACCCAAAATCAAAATATTTCTCTAGAATGCATGTCACAATGCTCTACCTACAATGGAGAATTTGCACAGGAGGAAGATAGTACCTGATCCATTATGCCCCATTTGCAAAAAGGAAGCTGAAACCACTTAACACACTTTACTACTCTGTCCATGGACAGCAAAGATATGGAGAACCGCACCCCTGCAAATAAAAATATCAAGATTTGGGTTAACACGGCTTGATGAATGGCTGTATATGATTAAAATAGACCCAACAAAAGCCATCAAATTTGACCAGATTGCTGCTACTCTCTGGAGCATCTAGAAGGACCGGAATCAGTACATCTTCGGCCATCACCCCCTGCACTGCAGCAAACTTTATTCAAGGCAGCCGCTTTACACGAAAATTTCAGTACTTGGAACAGCATACCAAAAAATGAAAAGGGGAGAGAAATCCTACCTAACAGATGGCAACTTCCACCTCCCGATTCGCTGAAAGTCAACATAGACGCGTCTTTTGCCCAGAACAATGAAGCGGAATCAGACTTCGAAGAAGGCAGGGGATTGGGCGAAAACAGAGCAGCTATCGCTTGTGTCTGCCGGGACTCCAGGGGCTGTCTCATTGATGGCTTCGCGAAACTTGTGGAGGCTTCCTCGGCGACACAGGCAGAAGCCCTTGCCCTTCTTGAAACCCTAGAACTCTTCTCCAACTGCACGCATCTCTCTCTGCTAGTACACTCTGACTGCCTCCAACTCGTGCAAGAGATGAAGTCTTCGACAGATCTAAGCTGGAACGTCAAGCCACTTGTAGACCGGGCCCACAACAAAATGAAGGAGTTCCAACACCTTTCCCTGGCCCATTTCAGCAGGGATGCTGACCGGCCAGCTGATTGGCTTGCAAAAGCTTGTCGTTGTAATTATCTTCCCTATAATTGGTTGTCTAATCCCCGCCTGCTCTATTTGACTTATTATGCACCGATGCCTTTGATGTATTTCCCCTAAACTTGGCTAAGTAAATCAATATCAATCGTATTTCCGATCAAAAAAAAAAACCTCAGTGTGGGAATAATGATTCCTTTTATTTTATAAGATTCATAAATCATATGTTTTTTTCTTCTTGTTTTTTGCTCCTATTGCTCTTCTTTCAAACATGCGGACGCAAAGGTGCCGATGTAGCAATTTACCTGACATCATTAGTGGCATGGGATAAAAAATAGAGAAAATTGGACCCATCATCATTGCTCCCCGCACCTTCCTCTCTCCTTGATATGTTTTCCTCTTCTTCTTCTCTACTTTTTTGTCTACTTTTTTTTTTTTTTTTTTTTATAACTTCATCAAAATTGAAACTTCCCTCTCATATGTTTTTTAGAAGAAAATATTAGGTGATCCCATAATACAACATCAATAATTAATATGGCACCCATTATTTAAATACATCCACTCTTAAATTAACACGTGTCATTAATGTGATATCAAATAAACAAAACTGAATATATGCTTTTTGTTCAACCATGGAAGCCTCTTCGCTTCAATGGAGTTGTCGAGCCCAACCTCCGTTCCTCCCCTCCTCATCACCACCACAAAGCCTCTGGTGCCACATCCAAGCCAATCATCATTGCTCACGGCCATGGACAAGCCACCATCGCCAAATTTTGATATCTCAACCCATGGTTGCATATCCGGAAGTCGACCACTGTCGATCGTGGCTATAGCCAAGCTGCCATCACCATATCGGGAAGTTTGGAGCCATGGTTGTAAATCTGGAAGTTCGCAGGCTAGATTTGGTGCCTTTAGATCTGGATTAGCAACGTCAATGGTCCGTATTATTATTTTTCAAAATTTTTGCAATTGGACACTATTGGAGATATCGTTGCTCCTCGATCTGATTATGGTGAAGATACTGATCATATAATTGATCTGATTGTCTTTGATTGATTCATTGTAATATTACAGAATATTTTATTTTCCTAGCTTAGTCAGACTTCATGTAATATAAAAGGAGTGTAATTATACAACTTCATAATGTGAAAGCAATACACACGTTCTTATCCCAACTTTCCTCCATTTTTGCTTTCGATCCGTCTATGTTTTGACATGGTATCAAAGCATCCTTAAGCTTCCGCAAACCACCTTTTATCCTACAAAGAAAAATGCCTAAGAATTAGAGTTCAAAGTCTGGTTCACCATCTCCCAGTGATCCTCCCTCAGATCCACACCAAAACCCAGTCGACTTTACTAAAGAAAATCTGACGGCGGAGGAGCAGATTGGGCACTCAACCTGGCTTAGTCTCGTGCAGGGAATTCTTTCTAGATCTGATCCAACGCAGGCCCAAGCGCAAGCACATTTGGGGCAATTTCCTTTGGGCCAATACGTCCAATGGGTTCCTATCCAGGTTCAGCCCTTCCAAGGCCACCCTGCCCAAACACAACCCGTCACGCCCCGAACCCCGGGTACGCGCACACCCCTCGGCGGTCGATTAAAAATACGACGTCTCAGGACGCGTCGCCGACCCATTCTTTTTATCTTTCAATTAAGTACATGCGGAAGCGAATTAAATAAACACCCAATCAACCATAAAAAATAGAGATAGTAAAAACATGCCAGCGATTTTTCACAAACTACGATTTATACATATACCAAGTTAACCCTACGAGTTCATATACACAAGTCTGCCTAAAAAAGGAACTCCTAGGCGACCTACACCCCGGATCCCTCCGACTCGGGCTCTGGATCCACCACAACACCGTCCGAGATATCGATGTCCATGGGGTGACCTACTTGCCCATCCTCGGTCCCAATGGGCGGTCCATCAAAATCCTGCAAGGGACTCTCCCGAGCACCGTTGCACTTATTAATGAACCATGCCTTGAAGCGATGAGGCACCACGTTAAAGAAACCCTCATCGACCCAAATCGTAGTCACTACCAACTCACGGGTTCAGGTGGTCCCGGGGATAGGGTAGAAGGTAGACTCTACCTTCATGTCCCACGGAACCCCGAATCAGACTAGACGGATCTCCATACTAAGGACCTGGAAAAGTTTAACCACGACGGGGTGATATAAATCTCAGCAAGTCAACAACCTAAGCCCCGATTAGGACGCAAATTCACCTCGAAGGCGGCCTAAGCACGCACCATACAAAACTCACCTCACGTTGGCACGTCCCTGCATATTAGCGCACCATATATGCCATTATAAATACAACAAGCATAATTAATCATCGGAACACAAAGTTCTCACTCTCCAAACATTCACATAGGTCACGATTATAAGGTAAAACCATTATGGCACGTCCCATACCATGCCTAACAATTTTTCCCCATAATCAGGCGCAAAGCATCACAACCAGTCAGGCGTGTTTCGATTATTACGACCCCTCGACCACGGCCAACTCAACAGTCGGCGGTCATCCGGCGTAACCGGGCATCGTCCTGCCTCATCAGGCATGGCAACGTCTAGCATCCTCCGCCTAGACGGCATTCCACAAAGGAGCTTCGTTTCGAAATCCATCCGCAAACGGCATCCCATTGACTTGGGGGCTCTGAGCTTAATCAGGCATCGCCCCCAACTCTCATCGGGTGACGTGTTCCGATAAGTGACCACACAAGCACATACTTGGCCAAGAACACCATATTTTGATTTCAAACCCGTTGTTTTCAAATAATGAACTTGGCCAATTTTTTTCTTCTTATTAAAAACCCCGATAAAATAATTGTGCGTGGCCACGTATTTAAAATCGAACAGTCAAACTTAGTACACTCCCATTTTAAAACTCCACAGTTTTATACAGTACATAAAAGTTGGCGTCAAAACCCGACACCTTGGATTTTGCTATTTAAATGTCCATAAAACCAAGTTTTGTACTAAGAATCAATAACTACCATCAAGCAATCAATTGCATATCATGGCACATATAAGGCATCAAAATTACGCATAAATCCATCCAAGAAAACGAGCATAAAATTCTACGAAATGGCTAATCCATCACTAATTACGCTAATTACGATTAATTAAGTTAATCGCAATTAAGTAAGCTAATCCAACTTAATTAACATAACCATGATTAACGAACCTAACCAAGGTAAACTAAAATAACAAAGGTTGATTAACACTAATCCATCTTAGCACTAATCTAACCATGATTAGCACTAATCTAAACACCCACTAAGCGTAATTAACGGCCTAATAAAAGATTAGGGAGTTAACTCACGGTTTCGATGGTGACAGGCTCACGGCGACAACGATGCGACGGCAACGAAAACTCAAGACAACCGCAGCTTGCACGGAGGCTCGACTGTGGCTGTGACTACCCTACAAGTGCACGACCAAGGTGACGGCTCGGTTGCTGGAAGGCTGGTCGATGGAGGTGAGGATGGCGGCTGGACGGTGCGGTGTTGCTGGAGTGGAGGCGTGGCCGCTCGGTGCTGGTGGTGCGACTGGGCTGGAACGGATGGTGGTGGTGTTGGCGCAAGGAGATGGAGATGTTGGCGTTGGACGGTGGGGGATGGACGTTGGACATGCTGTGGTGGAGTGGTATTGGCGACTGATGGTAGTGGAGGTGTCGCGGCTGTGTGGTGTGAAGATGGAAAAGATGGGATGATGCGGCGGTGGTGTAGGAAGTCGTTGGTGCAATAGCCAAGGAGAAGGAAATGCAGAACCAAGTGGAGGGAAAGAAACGTGAGGAAAGGGAAAAAGGAACGTGAGGAAGAAGAGAGTGAGTGTGAGGGAAAGGAAAGAAAATGAGGGCTGCAATAGGGGGGTTCACGCATGAGGAAAAGGAAGAAGAGTGGGAGATAGAGAGAGAACAAGGAAGTCAATTGAACCACTAATGAGAAGCTTAGGAAAATATCTAAACACTCATCACTATGCCTCCAAAGTCTTGTGCCCAACCAATTAGAAATTACCTCTAAATTTCCCCCAAACAAATTCTTTTTAGGGTAGAAAAAGCCTATTGTTGATCTCATCCGAATTTCCTTTTCCATTTTCTTTTGTCCGAAATTCATTTTTCCGTAAAATTTTGGACTCGACGAAAATTCGCCGAAAGATGAGATGACGTCCAATAAATGAATTGTGACACGCTCGAACATCCGATTCCTGAAACCGAATTAAATTTCATTGTTAAAATTGACCGAACGCGACTTTAGAATGACCTAACCTATCGGGTAGCTTTTAGGGATTTTAGTGCGTTTGACCCATGGTTGATAATTTTCGATCCACGTTTGTGCATCTCCGAATAGTAGATGACTCTCGGTTGTCATAAAATCGCAAGGGTTCAATTACGTGTCCCGAATATAATATCGATAGAAAATCGGGTTACTGCCGTTCAATGCGAATATCACAATCGTGCAAAACAACCCGCAATTCAACTACGTACTTCCGTCGAATCAATTCATATCCATTCGCAAATTGATTTATAACGGTGTCGTATTGACCCTTGCCAATTATTATGGTCAAGCGGTCGATTTCCGATCGAATTCTCCAATCTGTCGCATTTATATCCCTTAACGGCCTCACATAATAGATTAGTTAACTCGTGAGTGATCAGTTCCGAGTAAATTAACCATAAGCGCATCGACGAAACAACCATTTCATATATCCAAATCAGGGGCCAAATTTCGGGATGTCACACAACCCATTCCAAGCCAGAAAATTTTCCCAAGCCTAGTGCAAGCAAGCTCTATGGAGAATAATGGGCCAGAAGGAGGACCACATCCTATGGCCGAACCCAATCCGGTGATTGAACCGGGTCGGAGAACCCGACCTCAATTTATAGATGCTGTTTCTACCCTTTTTTAGGTATCGCCGACGGCCAGCCGGAGCTTGGAGACCCCTCTACACTTCCACCACCGATGGCCTAGAATTACGCCTCATCACACAACAACTCTCGGGACCGGAAAATTATTCCATTTGGTCCCGAGAACTCCAGCATGCCCTAGTTACTAAAGACAAGGATGGATTTATCGATGGAAGGGTGCCGATTCCGTCCGACAAAAGGCTTGCATGACACTGGAGAAAGTGTAATCAACTCATTTTGACATGAATCGGCAACTATCTTACCCCAAAGGTTGCCACGAGACTACCTTCGGCGAAGGATGCAAATTTTTTTTGGGATAACATTAAAGAGATGTACGGGAAAATCGATAGGGCAAAAGTTTTTAGGATAACTCAAACCCTATCTGAGTTGAAACAAAACAACCTCTCGGTCACCGCCGTTTTCAACCGGCTGTCAGCCTTATGGAATGAACTATAAATGGCAGAAGAAAAACTTGAAGGACCAGAGGCTACACTCACACAATACCGAGCAATCAAGGAACGGAAGAAAGTGACGGGATCCTTACTCATATTGAACGAAAGTTATCTGCCCTTTTGAAGCTGATCCTCACCATGGATCGTATACCCTCGCTTAGACGGATTTATCAACTAGCCATGCAAAAGGAATCCCAACGCCTTGCGTCCACAATATACTTGAAGGTCGGCAAGCATGTTGTCCTCACGACGACAATGTCCCAGGTCCTAGTCATGGAGGTCCTCCTTGCTCAGGCACAGCGCTAGGTTTCCCGAGCGAGGAAGATAAACTCACTTCTTGCAAGATGAATGGACATGATTTAATCGTATCTCCATGATCGAATTGTCCAGGGTGCTCCGAAAGCTCATTCCAAATCAACAACCGAGATCTAATTATAGGATCTGATGGCCTAGGGATTGCGGCACAATCCAACGACCATTCTCTTATCCTGGCCGCGCCTAGCTCTAATGGCACGTATTACGCCACCTCAGCACCAATGTGGAAGACAACGCACGACCTTCCACATCTTCTAGATTCAATAGTCAATATTCCAACAAAGGAAAAGGCTAGTTTGTGATTATTTGAAACGCCCTGATCATACAAAAGAAGATTGTTGGAAATTGCATGGAAAGCCAGGGGAAAAGAAAAGGAAAGATTGAGATTTTCCAGTCACAGCGAATGCTAAGGTAAATCAGCCAATCGACAACAATCAATTCTAGCAAATCATGAGGGCCCTAAGTCAGCTAAGAACATGAGACAAAATGGCCAGTTATGCAAGTATATCTTATTGCCTAATGAGCTCTATTTCATCTTAAATATGGATTGATGATTCAGGTGCTAGTGACCATATCGTCTGCGATGAACGTTTCCTTTCCCATATTCATGAATTTCCTTACAATACTTCCGTTCGTCTTCTAAATGGAAGCGACACCACCGTCACAAAAATTGGGAATGTCGAACTCACTCCATCCATCACACTTAAGAATGTCATTTTGATTCCAAATTTTCAATTCAATCTTATTTCCATCTCCAAACTTTGCAAAGACAACTCTTGTCGAATTTTCTTTGATCCAAATATCTGTTTATTTCAAGCCCTTTCCACTGGGAAACTGATGGGCTTGGATAAAAATCATGATGGACTTTATTTTTGGACTACATTACCCAAAAATTTTTATTTTTCAATTTTTTTCCTGAATAAGGGCACCTTTTGTAATGCCACTAGTAATGGAAATCTCTCTTTATTCCATTAATCTCCGGGACACAGTGCATCTTTTCCTCACCCCAAATGTACTATTTGTCCAAGACCAAAACAAACGTGATTACCATTCACTCGAAGTACAACATGTACTAAAGATGCTTTGGTCTTATTACATATGGATATTTAGGGGCCGTATCACATACCTCATTGTGACGGGTCGTGATTCTTTCTCACAGTTGTGGACAATTGTACTTGTGCAACTTGGTTTTTCCTCATGCAATCCTAAACTAAAGTCCTCACTCATCTCAAAAACTTCCTTGTCTTGATTAAAAATCAGTTCCACAAAATTGTCCAACGAATTCATACTGACAATGCCGGCGATTTTTTCAACCTTGAATGATCATCATTTCTTACATCGAATGGTATTCTTCATGAGAGTTCTTGTGTCTACACACCCCAACAAAATGGGATTGTCGACAAAAAACATCGCCATCTTTTAGAGGTGGCTCGAGCCCTAAAATATCAAGCTTCCATTTCTGAAGCGTTCTATGAAGACTGTGTGGTCACATCAACTTACTTAATCAATCGAATGCCATCTCAGATCCTAAATGGATGAAGTCCTTTTAAGTTGCTCTTTGGCAAAAAACCGATATCCATCATCTGCGTGTCTTTGGGTGTTTATGTTATGTATCTATTGTGGGCCCTCGGGATAAATTGGGACCTCACGCTCTCAAATGCATACTTATGGGATATCCCACTCTTCGAATGGATTTTGGCGCTTGATCAATCGACCGAACGATTCTTTCTTAGTCGAGATGTCATTTTCCATAAAGATATTTTTCCCTTTCAAGGATGAGACTTCTTTAGAGGAACCATTAGATGAAACTAGGAACCGACATCCATTCTTGAGTGAGGAAGACCTGTCGCCTCCACAACTAGTTATGTTTCCTTAGATGGTGCCCTCCACATCTAGAAATGAGCCCATCTTATCATTGGAAGAGAACGATGAAACAACAATTCCATTATCAGAGGATTCCATGGCCTTCTAATCTAGTCCTGTGGATCATGTTTCTCATGGGTCACCTAACCGGTTAGATGTCGCACCTCCTCAATGATCGTACAATGCAACCGCCCACATGGACGAAGGATTATATTTGTTCGACATCAAATCATCTGGTACATATTATCCCATCTCCTCTCATGTCAGCTTTACTTGTTTATCACAAGAACATCGGTGTTGTATTAGTAGAATATCTGAGGGACAAGAACCATCTTCTTACAACAAGGCCGTTCGAGATCCCCATTGGCAACAAGTCATGGCAAATGAAATACAAGCTCTTATGGAGAATCAGACTTGGGATATTGTCCCCTTACCACCTCATCGGCGGCCTATTGGGTGCAAATGGGTGTACAAAATCAAATACAAGGTCGATGGTTCCATTGAGCGATATAGGGCCAAGCTTGTGGCCAAAGATTTACACAGTGAGAAGGTTTCGATTATTAGGAGACTTTTTCCCCAGTAGCGAAGGAAATCACTGTTAATTCTTTTTTAGCTATTGCTACTCTTCGTAATTGGCCTCTTCATTAGATGGACGTCCACAATGCTTTCCTCCATGAGGATCTAGAAGAAGAAATTTATATGGATCTTCCACCGGGATTTTGGAGACTAGGGGAGAGTCGGGTATGTCATCTTCGTCAATCCCTCTATAGACTTAAACAGGCATCTCGATAGTGGTATGCAAAGTTTACCAATGCACTCACAGCAGCAAAGTTCAAGCAATCATGACATGATTATGCCTTATTCACATGGACTCGAGGTAAATCATCCATCTGTTTACTGATATATGTTGTTGATATATTGATTATGGGGAATGATGAACTCGCAATTGAGGAATTTAAGAAGTATTTGCATTCCACTTTCCACATTAAGGACTTGGGACCTCCCAAATATTTTCTTGGGATTGAAGTCGCACGATTAGACAAAGGAATCTGTATTAATCAGCGGAAATTTATTTTGGAAATTATATTTGAAGCAGGGTTATCTAGTTCCAAACCGGTTGTGATCCCAATTGAGCATAATTCCAAGTTAACAACAGACGAATATGACAAGAGAGTGTCACTGTTGAACGAAGATCCATTACTTAAGGATCCCTCAATATATCAAAGACTTGTTGGAAGCTCATCTACCTCACCATGACCAGACTAGATATATGCTACGTCATACAAATTCTCAGTTAATTCATGCATGACCCAAAACAGTCCCACATGAATGCTACATTGAATGTAGTAAAATACCTGAAGGGATGTCCGGGATTGGGAATATTATTATCATGGGAAAACAACATTATGTTGACTGCATATTGTGACACTGATTATGCTACTTGCCCTATGAGCAGAAAATCAATAACATAGGATTCTGAGTCAAATTAAGAAATTACTCTCATGGAAAACGAAGAGACAATCGACTATTTGTTTATCCTCCGCTGAGGCAGAATATTGAGCAATGGCAAAGGCCGGCTGTGAAATTATCTAGATAAGAGGATTACTTCAAGATCTCTGTATATGGATGAGGGAACCAACAACTCTGTTCTATGACAATGAATCTACACTTAAATTGGCAATGAATTTGGTATTTCATGAGAGGATGAAGCATATAGAAGTTGATTGTCACTTCATCAGAGACAAAACCCAGGAGGGAGTAATCAAGACAATGGGAATAACAACATCATAATAGCCTGCAGACATCTTCACCAAACCTTTGTGTCGGAGGCAACATATGCATCTACTAAGCAAGTTAGGCGTCCTCGATATATATAGGCCACTAGCTTGAGGGGGAATGTTGGAGATATTGTTGCTTCTCAATCTGATTATGGTGAAGATACTGATCATATAACTAATCTAGATTCATTGGAATATTACAGAATATTTTATTTTCCTAGATTAGCTAGACTTCATGTAATATAAAAGGAGTGTAATCATACAACGTCATAATGTGAAAGCAATACATGCGTTCTTATCCCAACTTTCCTCCACTTTTGCTTTCCATCAGTCCATGTTCTAACAGACACCAATGGTAGCAAATTTAAACTCAATTTCACATACTGCCAAATGAGTACTTGATTGCATTCTTAAAAATGTTTAGGATTTGATTGTATTTTGTAAAAGAGTTTTTAGTGTTTTTTCTTTAATTAAAAATAAATCTCAATATACAATATCACATGTTTGGTCTACAAAATGCACGAAGACTTTTGCTAGTTATCTTCTACAAAAATTGAGATCGGTTTGAGATATAATAAAAATGAGAAATAAATTTCTTAACCTCATGTACGGATTATGATTCCTTTTGCTTTATTGGATTCATAAATCATATGTTTTTTTTTTTTTTTTTTTGCTTTTTTCTTCTTTCTTGTGTTCGTGTTGCCCTTCTTTCTGAAAAATATATTGGGCAGGCCTAGCACTCCACGTTGATGAATGATAGCTCCACCCTTTGAACTTCACATGTTCAATGGACCCCACTTGTTAGGAGATTTAAACCCTCCTTTCTCCCCCCCCTTACTCTCTCTTCCTCCCCTTTCCCATAACCTCTTTTAGTCTCCTCTCTCTCACTAAGGTTTCGTGAAATGAGAAATGAAGAGCGAAGAAGAAGCTGCTATCACGCATGCAAAAAGCAAACAAAGAATTCACGAAGATTGAACAACCGATCATTTCCATCAGTGCAATGGATGGAAAATTGGGTTAAGATGTCGATTCGAGAATGAGGCCTATCAATTCACTTCAGTGAAAATGAGATGGAAAATTGGGTCAAGATGTCAATTTGAACATGAGGCCTAAAAATTAGCTGAAAGTTTTGGTTATGCACACTATTTTTTGAAGGTGATCTTAACTTTGCTTTTGACTAAGTTAGAGAGAGAGGGTTGCATGCACTCTAAAGATGATGAAGACGAGTGAGGCCTATCGACCAAAAGAGGCAACAGGAGAGGGGAGGGAGAGAGACAAACAAAGAGGGAGACAGAAAAAGGAGGGTTTGAAATCTCTCGACAGGTGGAGCCCAAAGGGAGGAGCAACCATTCGTTGATGTGGAGTGCCCGGCTACCTAATATTTTCTACTTCTTTCAAACATGTGAGCACAAAAAGTGGCACTGTAGCAATTTACCTTATACCTTAACACCATGTCATGATGATTCAGCATCAAAAGTGACATGGGATAAAAATAAAGAAAATTATAAATCATGAACCGAAAAAAGGTGTCAACGCAAAGCTAGGTGGTGGTGGCCCCTGGCCACTTAGGGCATGTTTGGTAACATTTCCAATTTTTTGTTCCTCATAACTAGAAAAGAATAAAAATATATTTGTGTACATCAGTTAATTTTCTATCCAATTTATATCAATGGCCAATGAATAGATTTGGAATGGAAACAATAAATTAAAAAAAATCTACTTTTTTTTTTTGTTTCTATGAACAAAAAAAAAAATGTCATTCTAAAAAAAACAGGTTTAGCATAACCTAATGTCCGTCTTTGAACTCCCACTCAAAGATGGATAGCTGTTCATACTTAATTTTTACCTTATGTGTCATACAAAGAAAAAAAACTTGAGAATGGGATTCTTGATCGCAATGAGGTTGTTTCATGGCAAAAAGAGCTATTTAGCATTTGAATTAGCATTGGCCTTTCAATTATGATTTATTTATACTTTAATTTTGATAATCAAAACTTTCGAGTTGACTTTTTTTTATTTATCAAATTTTGATTAAAAAAAAGTCAAAATTTGCTCAAAATTTAGCTTTTTGTTTAAAAAAATGGTGTCAACTTCATATTTGCACTTTCGATTTTAGTAAATATGAAGCAAAAAATGGAAAAACTCATAAATCAACATATTTTTATTTCAATTTGACTTCTCCATCATCAATTTTACAAACATCAAATAGGAATTGACTTTTCCCAATTTGGGAATTTCGATATTTAATTGGCCAAAATAAAAATTAGTACATTTCTAGTCGTCTTTGAGATGGTTTCTTTTCGACATTTGATCTTATAGGTCATAGTGCATTTAATTGTTAAACCAATTTTGAGATTACAACTCATCGACAAATTTCCCCAATTTTGACCCAATTAGGGTTTCTGAATCGATTCATCATTATGAGTGCAAATTAACCAAAATTGGATACAATTGATAGGATGGAACTCAATTTCAATATTAATTTTGACAAAATCACTTCCATTTGGCTTAATTTGATCAAATTAGTGAACAATCAAGGACGAAACGCCGTAATTGACCCAATTTCACTTGACCCATTCTAGACTAACATCCAATTTGACCAATTGAATCCCAATTGTGCACACTAGTCTAGTTCATGGTGTGATTTTAAAAAAGAATTGAGGAAATAAAAGCATTGCTTGCCAAATTAATCGAATGAAACCAATCCAATTGGTTCAATTTGCATTCAATTTGATTCAAGTCATTTGGGAAATTTCTAATTCAGTCTACTTGGATAAAATCAAGAAGAATTAGAACAAAATAGGATCAAGAACCGAACCAATTCAATTCAATCAAGCCCTGGTCAACTTGGTTCTACCAGGTCAACTCGACTTGGGCCAACGTTGACTGGCCGATTTTTTCCGGCCTGCCATCCAACCAGCATAGCATGGTTGGCTAACCACCCCACTCTCTCTTGTGTAGCAAATTGACTAAAATGCTCTTTCTTGACAAAAAGACCAAAATGCCCTCAATCCTTGACAATTTAAATCAACCAATAGAAATTTTTCTTAATAGCTAAGAAAATAATCTTAGCCATTCATCATGAGCCCATCCAAGCCATCCATTGTGCCATGTCATTGATCCAAGTGAATTGAGATGAGCCAATGAGAGACTAGCTTAATGAGGAAGCAACCATTTTAGACCATTGGCTTAATCTAGGGGCTAAGATTAAAATATGAGGGAGTATATATGCATCCTTCCCTCAAAATAAGGGGCTAGCCATTTTTCGAATTACTCTCTCGCTTTGCCACCAGTTTTTAGCCGTCACTAGCCGCCTTTCTGACAAATAATTAAATTACCGACATCCTTCAACCACCTCCTTTACTGGTCATAACGGTCGCTCCACCTGAGGACCACAGGACGACTGCCAAATTAGCCGATCTTCATCTTAGCTTCACTACCGTGCTTCACGCCGGTGACCAATCTAGCCAAGTGAAATGCCAATCTAGCCGAATTGCTCGATTGAGTGACACGATGTTCATTGACAAGGTTAATTCTTCCTAAACTTAGATTATGATGAAGGATGATGGACATAAACCCATTTAGTAATAATTATGGTTGTACTGCAGTTTTATGATTTGTAGCTGTGTCGGGAAGCAATGTAGTTTGCGTGTTTGGTGACACCTGTTTTAGAGTTGCATGTGAAGCATCTTGAAGCAGAGTGAGGCAGCATCTAAAGGCTTTCTCATTACTTACATAGGTCTTTGGAGGTACTCAGCCTTTTGTGCTCTAGCATAGAGCGAGCATTTCTTGGAAAAAGCCCTAGGAAAAGAGGCGAGTGAGAGGCACTCATTATACGAAAGCAGTCATGCAGATAGAAATGGCAAACACTGACTTCGACTAAGGAAATAGATGTGATGACTTAATCATAAATATTCACAAGTGAGAGGATTCACCTTGCAAAAAACAAGCGAACCAATTGACAAGTGGAACAAATTGGAGTCCACATGGTATAGAGGCAGTTGTGTTGTATAGCTACGATGTGCTTTGATTGTGCAGTATTGTAGCCTCTTTGTTTAGTAATACGTGTATTAAATCTATAGAACTTTAAAGGTGGGTGAAGTAGTTTTTTGACTACCGTTGTAAAGTGGTGGAGGTGTTGCCGCTGTGGCAGTGCTATAAGGTGTCTGTCAAACACCTCGTAGAGCTATTTTAAATTCCAACCACCGCTTGATTCATCCACCATTGAAGACATGCTCAGAAGAGATGGGATAGCCTCACGTCTCCTTCCTGCTTGGCCGGTTGGACAGAGCAAGAACTTGCTTGGTCGGTAATGGGAAGTATCAATTATCTATGGTTGTGGAGAAAAGCATAGGTGTATTGACTGGCCTATTATTGGGCATTACCAAAAGGTCTCTCATTTTCATTCCTCCGTCCGTTGGATTAAACTCTCTCATATGATCGGGATCTCTTTTGTATTTTTTTCACATTACCTCTACATTGACGAACTCGATCCATTTTTTCTGAAATAAAAAATAAAGGAATAATAAAAATCTAGATAGACAAGCATGCATGAATCACGTACCTATTCGACTCGATAGTAACCCAACCACAAAACGATAGTATAGATGGGATTGACTTATATCAAGATTCGTAACATAAAAAAAAAAAAAAAAAGAGTAATTTTTAGTGGAAAGGAGGTAGTTTACTTTTTTCTTGTCGTTCCCATCCTTTTTCTTTGGGCAATTCTACTTTTTGCTCTTTAAAGTTAAATTGCATTACAATTTCAAAGTAGTATGCACATGAGGGTTAAATGGGAAATTTAAAAGTGAGACAACCGACACTTTAGGCTTAAATATATAGATGTAGATATTTCTACATTGGTTAACTCTAAGTGAGCATAGCATAGATTTAGTACATATTCAATCATTATTTGTTAAGTAGGAACAATCATGTTATGTAAATTTTTATCAGTCAAATATACACTATAATGTTATTAAAGATATCTCTATATCAACTCTTGGTAAGTTTAGCACAAATTTTGAACAAACTTGTGTCATTAACAAGCTAAATATGAGCTAGGGAAAATTCCAAATAAGGGCCCGAAGTACCTTATTTTCTCAAAAAAAAAAAAAAAAAAAAAACCCAAAGTGGACATTGTTTCAAATGATGGCCTAAAGTGCTCAACTTTATTTCAAATGAGGGTCTAAGCTCGCCGGCTGGTCAAATCTTTGCCGGCCGGCGGAGCAAGTGATATTTCCGGCGATTAGAATAAGGGCATTTTTGTTCAAAAAATTTTAAATAAAAAAAGCCAAACTCTAAAATTAAAAAAATCCTAAAACCCTATTCCTTTCTTCTCTTATCCACGTTCTTTACTTCTGCTCCAACCCACCTTCATCAACAAAACTAAAAGAAAGGAAAAACGAGGTAGTGTTGCTGGAGCATGCACCACCGGGCGTCGGCAATGGGCGTCAGCGGTGGGGGCATCGGCGGTGGGCGACCAGGTGGCAGTGTGAAGCGAGCGGCGGCGACGACAACAATAGTCGAAGGGTGATGGACTTTGAAAGGAAGTAAAAGAAGAAAACTCCCATTCCTAGGGTTCACCCAAAGCCTTCACCCTCCTAAGGAAAAAATGGTTTTGATTTTTGTCTTTCATTATAGTTCCATAATTTGGTTGAGGTTAGTTTTCTTAAGTGGAGCTATAAATTGAAACCTTAATTTTCCTAAATCCCCTAATTTCTTTTGTTTATGTGAAGGCTCGTTTCCTAAGTTACTTCGTTCGTCCAAGACAAAGCGATTACACTGGTTGAAGTAACATGTCGATAAGTCATGGGCATGTGGAGGGATCCGACCTTGATGGGAGCAATGATGGCAATAAGTTTCTTTTTCTAATGACAAGTTATATTTATCGTGCATTTTCGAATTGTATTTGTGGTCATCGTGGTCCCTACATGTCGTTTGCGGTCCATGTTTCTCAATTATTTATTGTTTTGATATTGTTTTGTAACATATGCAAATTAATGTTTGTGGTCCATCATTTACTATTTCTATTTTGCTTTTTGCATTCGTGGTCCATGCTTCTATAATAGTTGTTCATGGTTCAAATATTACATTGTAATAACAGCTTGTGTTTCTCTGTATAAAGATTTAAGTAGGTGTGATATGAGCTCCGAAAATATATTGACTTTTTTTATGCTTCCATTTGCACTAGGTGACAGATGGATTGGTCCATCATTTATTGTTTTCATTTTGCTTTTTGTGTTCGTGCTCCTTGTTTCTCTAATAGTTTTTCATGGTTCAAATATTACATTGTAATAGTAGCTTGTGTTTATTTGTATAAAGATTTAAGTTGGTGCGATTGTATTGAATTTATATAAGCTTCGAAAATATATTGACTTTTTTTTTTTTTTTTTTTTTGCTTCCATTTGCATTAGATGATGGATGGATTGGTCCATCATTTACTGTTTTCATTTTTCTTTTCACGTTCGTGGTCCATGCTTCTCTAATAGTTGTTCATGGTTCAAATATTACATTGTAATAGCAGCTTGTGTTTATCTATATAAAGATTTAAGTTAGTGCGATTTTATTAAATTTATATGAGCTTTGAAAACATATTGACTCTTTTTTTTTTTTTGCTTCCATTTGAACTAGGTGATGGATGTGAAGAAGTGATTGTGCCACGTCTGATAGTAGGTACGCTAAGGGAGTTGAAGAGGATGGATTTGCCATTATTGATCTTGATGAGTTATACAGTACAAATGTACAATGTATGGAAGGTAGGTCGATGCAGAGTGATACAAGGATTGGAGACATCAGCTTGTATGTAGAAACATTAGCTGATAATGCAGATTTCTTGAAAGAGTGTACACATCTTGAGTTCAATGCTAAGGTGGAGATGGAGAATCCTTCCTTCAAGTTAGGGATGTGTTTTAGCAATGCTAAGGAGTTTAAAGAAGTAGGTAGGAATTATGCCATAAAAATATGAGACAGGTGAGGTTCGTTAAAAATGTGCCAAATAGGTTGAGGGCAATGTGTTCTAACAATTGTGATGGCTCATATACGCTTCCAAAGTGCAAAGGAGCATACTTTACAAATCAAAACCTTCAACCCAATAGATACATGTAATAAAGCTCTTCATGTTCCTCGAGTTCTAAATGGTTGGCAAACAAGTATTGTGCTCAGTTAAAGGAATAATCCAACATGGTCAAGTGCTTCAATGAAGAAAATAATGGAGTTTGAGAATGTTTTGAAACTATCCAGGACAATGGTCTATAGAGCCAGGGTTACAGCACTAAGTATGATCACAGAGAATGAGGATGAACAATTTTGGATGCTTAGAAGTTATTGTCAAGCACTTCTTAATTCCGACCTAGGATCCACTTGTGTAATCAAGAGTGAGCAAAGTCAAGATCAATTCAAGTTTAAAGGAATCTACATATGTTTAGATGCACTAAGGAGGGATTTTATAGAAAGATATAAGCGCTTTGTGGGTTTTGATGGATGTCATTTATCGTCAAGCTACAAGGGTATACTTCTAGTAGCTGTGGGCCTAGATGGAAACAATCAAATTTATCAATTTGCATGGGCAGTCGTGGGACAAGAAACATACAAAACAAGGCACTAGTTTATTAGTATGACAGTAGAAGATTTGGGGATTACAGACCATGTAAATTCATAGTACTGGACTTTCTTGTGTGATAAGCAAAAGGGATTGGTGCAAGCACTAGGAAATTTGATGCTTGAAACAGAACATAGATTTTGCTCGAGACATCTTTATGAGAATTCCAGGCTACATCACAAAGGACTAAAGCCTAAACGTTTAGTTTGGAAGGCTGCCATTATGACATCCTGATTTTCGATTCTGTTTTCGATTAAATGAAATGGGCTTTTCATCGACGAGCCTATAGACTTTTTCTCTGAGATGATCACTCACGAGATAACTAATTTATCAGGTGAAGCCGTTAAGGAACATAAAAGCGACTGATTTGAGAATTCGATCAGAAATCGACTGCTCGACCGTGCTGATCTGCAAAGGTCAATACGGCATCGTTAAAATCGATTACCGATTCAACAGAGGCATGTAATTAAATTGTGGGTGATTCCACATGATTACAAAATTCTTGTCGAACGGCACTAAACCGATTTTTCTATCGATTATGTACCCTGTGCCCGTAATTGAAACCTTGAGATTTTTACAACAACCGAGAGTTGCCTATGTGAATAGACCTAGACCTAGAACCAGGGAGGGCAAAGTCAGTTTCCTGCAGGTATGCCTTCCCACAGTGGGCGAATAACCTCATTCAAGCCCTTCAGGGACAGCCTTTTAGCAGAAAACCACTCTAACCTTTAGTTCAAAGCCTAGAGACACCCAAATAGAACCAGGATGGTACAATTTCTAACCATTCGAGTTGCATTTCTCAGAGGATCCTACCAGGCTGGAGAACAAGAGGAGTTTAGAAAGCCATGGAGAGTTTTCACAAAAACACTCACTTTACTTCAAGGGACTCTCTTTTTTTGAGCTCTACAAGGTCAGCAAGTTTTCCCACAGAGAAATGGTATAGGAGGGTAATGGCATGACCAAAATCAGGTGAGAGTAAAAAGTGAAGTTGGTCTTGTTCTGATACAGATTGCCACCAATGTTTGAGACTACCTGTAAACCTTGTGACAAAACCAAAAAGGACATCATACTTGTCCTAGTTGGTAAGGACTTGGGCATTTAACCAAGTATGAAATTCTTCAAGTCTTTCTGGCCATTTGTGATAGGGGATATCATCAATGGTAAAAAACTATTTTGCTGTAGTAACCACATGCTGAGAGGAATTGTTTGGCTGGACAACCTCTGGCTCGAAGGGGTTGGATTCCATATCCTGGTTTGGTGGATCGGCCATAAATATTGACGAAGTTACTGGGACAATAGGAAAGGAATCAATAGTAGGAATTGAGAAGGATGATGAGGACGAAAGGGATACCAAGTCTGATTCAGTATCAAAAAAGTTTGGAAAAGCTGGTTCTGCTGGAAATAGAATCCGGTCTGTCGGAATGATAGGATCAGGCTGTTAAGTAACAAGATCAGGCTATGGTTCCTGGTTGCCTAAATCCCTTAAGAAATATTCTAATTGATTTGACATCATCATTTGGTCTAGCTTTTCCCTTATAAAAAGCAAGGATTCTTTAGACTTCTTCTCCTTTCCTTTTTCTTTCCTTATTCGGTCCAGTTCCTTCAGACGATTTCACATTTTCAGCCACATCTGTCTTATCTTGCCTAACAGGAACATTTGTGAGAGTAGCAAAGATAGAAGTTTGGGGTGGTGGAGGAGGGAGTTGCTCTATTCTCAGAGTAGTTAGAAATGGATTGAGTCTTCCTTCTTCAAGGATCTGGATTTGCCTTTTAAGCTTCTCTATTTCCACCTTAGGACTTTCAAGATGATGATACCCTAGATGTTGTTCGGATTCCAAGGCATGAAGCCTCTTTTGGAAGTCGGAAAGCATATTCTTGGTGGTTTCATCATATTTTCGAAGATCTTGTTGCACATTCACAATCTTGGAATCAATTGCCTTGAAAGCATTGTTATGTGCTAGAAGAGTCTTCGATTGCCAATTTAGGACGGCCTCAGCAACAGGGGTTCTTTTTTGTCTTCCATGTTCATCCACTAAAGTGAGTGTTTTTGGTCTTGACAAGAAATCAACAAGCACATTCTTCTTTCCAGCAATATGTTTGGTTTCAAAAGAATATTTTGAAAACCATTCAACCCATCTAAGCAGTTGAGAGTTTGGAATCTGCTTCTGTTTGAACTTGGTCATCTGAGGAAAAGATGCCATGTCTAATTCTAGCAGGAAGTGATGGCTGATGAGATGGAATTCGAACTTTTTTATTCCATATTTTACTACCAAGATTTCTTTGAAAGTGGAATGATAATGGACCTAGACTTAAAACCAAGGAGGGCAAAGTCAGTTTCCTGCAGGTATGCCTTCCCACAGTGGGCGAACAACCTCGTTCAAGCCCTTCAGGGACAGCCTTTTAGCAGAAAACCACTTTGACCATTAGTTCAGAGCCTAGAGATACCCAAATAGAACTAGGATGGTACCATTTCTAACCATCCGAGATGCATTTCTCAGATGATCCTACCAGGCTGGAGAAGAAGAGGAGTTTAGAAAGCCATGGAGAGTTTTCACAAAAACACTAACTTTGCTTCAAGGGACTCTGCCTAACACATTACATCCTCCTTGTCTTTTATAGGCAATAAGATGTCACACACAAATAAGGACCAAGCTCACGGGTCCTGAAACAAACAGAGGCACCGAAAGCATTCGGTAGGGAATTATTTGCACGGTATGAACAGTTATAGTGAACAGTTATTTCCCTAGCCTACTGCTACAGTAAAAGTGAACAGTAACTTGCTACAGTGATCTTGTACGGACAGTGGTCCGGTACTAGTGAATGGACCTAGACTTAGAACCAGGGAGCGCAAAGTCAGTTTCCTGCAGGTATGCCTTCCCATAGTGGGTGAACAACCTCGTTCCAGCCCTTCAAGGACAGCCTTTTAATAGAAAACCACTCTGACCTTTAGTTCAAAGCCTAGAGACACCCAAATAGAACCAGGATGGTACCATTTCTAACCATCCGAGCTGCATTTCTCAAAGGATCCTACCAGGCTGGAGAAGAAGAGGAGTTTAGAAAGCCATGGAGAGTTTTCACAAAAACACTCACTTTACTTCAAGGGACTCTGCCCAACACATTACATCCTCCCCGCCTTTTATAGGCAATAAGAGGTCACACACAAACAAGGACCAAGCTCACGAGTTCTGAAACAAACAGAGGCACCGAAAGCATTCAGTAGGGAATTATTCGCACGGTATGAACAATGATAGTGAATAGTTATTTCCCTAGCCTACTGCTATAGTAAAAGTGAATAGTAACTTGCTACAGTGATCTTGTACGGACAGTGGTCTGGTACTAGTGAATGGACCTAGACTTAGAACCAGGGAGGGCAAAGTCAGTTTCCTGCAGGTATGCCATCCCATAGTGGGCGAACAACCTCGTTCAAGCCCTTCAAGGACAGCCTTTTAGTAGAAAACCACTCTGACCTTTAGTTCAGAGCCTAGAGACACCCAAATAGAACCAGGATGGTACCATTTCTAACCATCCGAGCTGCACTTCTCAAAGGATCCTACTAGGCTGGAGAAGAAGAGGAGTTTAGAAAGCCATGGAGAGTTTTCACAAAAACACTCACTTTACTTCAAGAGACTCTGCCCAACACATTACATCCTTCCCGCCTTTTGTAGGCAATAAGAGGTCACACACAAACAAGGACCAAGCTCACAGGTCCTGAAACAAACAAAGGCACCAAAAGCATTCAGTAGGGAATTATTCGCACGGTATGAACAGTGATAGTGAATAGTGATTTCCCTAGCCTACTGCTATAATAAAAGTGAATAGTAACTTGCTACAGTGATCTTGTATGGATAGTGGTCTGGTACGGTCAGTGGTCTCGTCCGTCACGAGTATTGTAGTCGTAGTCCAAGTCATCTGAGCTGTGTCTCAGTAGATTTTCTTCATATTTTTGTTCGAATGCATCAAGTGAGTTTTGGGAAATGATCTGGTTCGACGAGGATGCTTCTTCTTTATTTAAGGAGGAGCCTGTAGTGTCGGCAGAAATGCTTGGCTGAGGCCAATTTGATGACTGAGCATAGTAGGATGTGTTCATGTTGTAGGATGTATCCATGCTTTGAGATAAGGACAAAGGTCATTGATCATAGGGGTCTTAGGAAAGGGGACCTCCCCATTTAGCATAGGGGTCTTGAGAGAACAATGCAATATCATCTGTGTCTGCCATTTCATGCTCCTGTGATGATGCAGCTTGTCTGAATTCCTCGAGGGCTTCCTTGGCTTCAGGTGCTAGGCTATAATGATCCCATGTGGTGGGTACATTATAATTCCATGCATCTTCAGGAGTGGTTTTATTTTTTTGGCACAAAACCTTTTGGAGTTATCGGTACTGGTGTTCACAACAACCAACAGGTCCTGGATAGGATTTATGAATTCAGGCTTTTGCCCTGTGAGGAATAGGTTTATAGGATGTGGTACCTATAATCTGTGGGGCATTGATGATGTTGCCATTATTTGTCAAAAAAGCCCATGGACGTCGAAAAAACAAAATGGTGTGAACTTCAGGGTTTGGTTGCATGATTCTCAATTCTTTTTCCAAGAGATATTTCCAGTGAGTCGGAGGGTAAATCCAGACATGGCTCTAAACACTTCCGAAGAAAGAAGAAATGGAGATATCTACGCAAAAGAAAAGATCGCTCGGGCTACAAGAAATCAAATCGATGCTTCATCTGCAATCAGAAAGGACATTTTACCAAAAATTGTCCCCAAGCAAAAAAGGTCAGAATCATCTGATACATCATATAAAGAATGAAACTGGTGTTTTTCTCGAAAATGATGATATTGAATCTTTATTCTCTACGGATGAAGAACCATCTGAACAAACTCTTTGTGTCATCCCTTATTACCAAACTCCCAGTGAAACTGATTCAGACTCGGATTCTGAAGATATTTTTCACATATCTCTCACATCTTCAGAACAAAGCACTGATATATTTTCAAGTCAAACTCATTGTCCCCATTTCCCTGTAAAAATCTTCACTTCAAAGTTTGCCAAGCCTATTACTGTCATTGCTCTCATAGACACTGGAGCAAGTTGTTCAATCTTAGATACTAAAGTTCTCCCTGAAGAATATTGGACTCCCTATGTTCGATACTTCAACTCTGCCTCAGGAGATACTTTTTCAACAAATGTAAGAACTACTCCAGTAATTGTCCAGTTCTTTCCCAGTTTTCTATAACAACAAAAATTTTCAGATCCAGCCTCCCCAACAAAGACTTGATCATTGGCTGGGACATCATGACTTAAATCTCTCATCTCCTTATCATTCCTGGAAAAAGATCTTAAGTATAAGGACCAATTCTCTGAATTTGTCAATATCCAAAGACTTTTTTCCATTAATATGAGTCTGTTAGATCCGATCATGCAAAAATTGTTGGAATCTTGTTCAGAATCCCATTCTGAGTTTGCTCAAAAATGTTCTCATCCTTTATGGAAAAATCCAGAGTTCTTTGCTCGCCTTCCTTTCAAAAAGAATGAAGACATCAATCCAACCAAGGCAAGTCACATGGGAATGAACCCGGAACATCTGGTTTTAGCTCAAATGGAATGCTCGGAACTATTACAACAATGCCTTATTGAAATCTCCAATTCTCAATGGGCTTATGAAGCTTTCTATGTCAACAAACGTGTCGAGTAGAACAGAGGAAAAATGAGACTGGTAATTAACTATCAAGGTCTTAACCTTTTTCTCCAAGATAACAAAATCCCTTTACCCTTAAGAAACTCCCTTTTTACTGGATTAACCAAAGCCCACATCTACTCCAAATTCGATCTCAAAGCCGAATTTTGGCAATTGGGCATCCACCCTGAAGATAGACCCAAAACAGAGTTCTGTATCCGAAACCAGCACTTCCAATGAAAAGTTCTTCCTTTTGGCCTAAAGGTAGCACCATCCCTTTTCCAAAAGGCCATGTGCCGAATTTTCCAACCAATCCTATCAAGTGCAACAGTCTACATAGATGACATTCTACTCTACAGTCCTGATGAGCAGTCACACTGCCAACTTCTTGAACGGTTCGCAGAAATTGTGAAAAAGCACGGGATTATGCTTTCTCAAAGGAAAATGAATATTGCCCAGACATAAATCGAATTTCTTAGTATGCACCTTAACAAAGGAACATACTATCCAAGGCCACATATCGCTAAGGAATTATTGAAATTTCCTGAAGAAGATTTCACAACCAAACAAGTTTAGCAATTTCTTGGGATAATTAATTATCTCAGGGATTTTGTTCCAAATCTTGCAAAACTGCTGATTCCACTGCAATAAATGCTGAAGAAGAATCCCCCACCTTGGGGAAAATCTCAAACTAAAGCAGTTGCTGAACTTAAGGAGATTATGCAGACTCTTCCTCCATTACAAATCCCATCAACAGGGAAGAGAATTCTCCAAATCGATGCCAGTGATGAATACTGGGCCACTATTCTGTTCGAAGAAATTGAAGGTAAGTGTCATTTGTGTGCTTACAAAAGTGGAAAGTTTTCCCAAGCAGAAATGCATTATCATTCCACTTTCAAAGAAATCTTGGTGGTAAAAGATGGAATAAAAAAGTTCGAATTTCATCTCATCGGCCATCACTTCCTGGTAGAATTAGACATGGCATCTTTTCCTCAGATGACCAAGTTCAAACAGAAGCAGATTCCAAACTCTCAACTACTTAGATGGGCTGAATGGTTTTCAAAATATTCTTTTGAAACCAAACATATTGCCGGAAAGAATAATGTGCTTACTGATTTCTTGTCAAGACCAAAAGCACCAGCAGAAATCAACATGTACATCATGAGGCATGCTTTTCATAATCTTCATCATAATGAAAAGTACAAGATTGAGAGAATAAAAAATTGGCCAAGCTGGCGATACCCCCAGGAAATTGTTGGACAAATCCAGAGTGACAGCCTCACTGAAAACCTGGATAACCTCATGTGGCAATGTCACACAGATTTGTTCAAACTCAATGGAGGTTCGATTCTTTATCCTTTCGGATTAAATTCGGAGTATCCATTCATACATCCTCTAATCTGGAAGGAAGATGATTTCCCTAATCAGCTCGAATGGTTATTATGGTACTTAACCAATAAGTACTTAATAGCTATTAAAATTCCAACTAGAAGATTCATTGCCAACCTCACTAGGATGTTCAGACTCGGCAGAGGAAACATTGAAAAAGAAAGTGACAAAAATCTCTTAAACTTTCTCAACTGGTTTTACCCTTCGACTCACTGGAAATATCTCTTGGAAAAAGAATTGAGAATCATGCAACCAAACCTTGAAGTTCACACCATTTTGTTTTTCCGACGTCCATGGACTTTTTTGACAAATAATGGCAACATCATAAATGCCCCACAGATTATAGGTACCACATCCTATAAACCTACTCCTCACAGTGCAGAAGCCCGAATTCATAAATCCTATCCAGGACCTATTGGTTGTTGTGAACACCAGTACCGAGAACTCCAAAGGGTTTTTTGCCAAGAAAATAAAACAATTCCTGAAGATGCATGGAATTATAATGTACCCATTGCATGGGATCATTATAGCCTAGCACCTTAAGCCAAGGAAGCCCTCGAGGAATTCAGATAAGCTGCATCATCACAAGAGCATGAAACGGCAGACACATATGATATTGCACTGTCCTCTCAAGACCCCTATGCTAAATGGGGAGGTCCCCTTTCCCAAGACCCCTATGATCAAGGACCTTTGTCCTTATCTCAAAGCATGGATACATCCTACAGCATGGACACATCCTACTATGCTCAATCATCCAATTGGCCTTAGCCAAGCATTCCTACCGACACTACAGGCTCCTCCCTGAATCAATAAGAAGCGTCCTCGTCGAACCAGATCCTTTCCCCAGAGTCCCTTGAAGTAAAGTGAGTGTTTTTGTGAAAACTCTCAATGGCTTTCTAAACTCCTCTTCTTCTCCAGCCTAGTAGGATCCTCTGAGAAATGCAGCTCGGATGGTTAGAAATGGTACTATCCTAGTTCTATTTGGGTATCTCTAGGCTTTGAACTAAAGGTCTAAGTGGTTTTCTGCTAAAAGGCTGTCCCTAAAGGGCTTGAACGAGGTTGTTCACCCACTGTGGGAAGGCATACCTGCAGGAAACTGACTTTACCCTCCCTGGTTCTAAGTCTAGGTCCATTCACTAATATCATAGCCTAGTTTCGTTTCTAATAATATCCGTTCCATGCGCTCAGTAGGTGAATCCAATGCTGAGAAGATCTCTTCACATTATGATAGATCTAGAGATACTAGAAGCACCTATTTCTCTTGCTCCATCTCCATCTTCTTCAACCCCTTCTGATTTTCGTGTTTCCAACGCTTCTAAGATAGACTATCTCTATGAAGTCTCTCTTAGCGATGAAACAAAAATCTCTAAAACCCAACTTCCTCTTACTCTTATTCTGCTTTTGCTAAACCCACCTTGTCTTTCTCCCCCATCCGATCCATTCGGCAGCTCATTCGTCAAACTCCAAAGGAAGTAAAAGAGTACGTTCAGTCCTCCAAGTTCGACCAACATCCCATTCTTGCTACTGAAAAGGAGTACTTTGTCACACTTTAAATCCCTCTAGAGTTTCCAAGACAATGGACTCAACAGGGATATTCTCATGTCCATTATGGGGCTGTTCGTCTTGCTCTTACCTTTCATGGTCGTAAAGGCTTGCCAGTTGTGGCAAGAATTGCTTTGTTGGATACTAGGTTTCTAGAATACCAGCATGCTTGCATTGGTACTGTTCAAACCACCCTGAATGCTGGAACAGTCTTTGTGACTCTGTATCCAAACTTCAACATCACTCTTTCAGACCCCCAGCTACTTTCTTTTCTAAAAGGTTCAGATTCAGCTCACTGGAGCTCCTCAAACTGCTGACTCTGTAGGAGCAACACTGCACTACCAGATGGTTTATCGAGTGCAGAACCATGCTCTTGACTTGAATTTCCACCATGAAAATGAAGATGCTTTATTCATCTCCATGCAAAATGATCAAGCATCTTGCATCCATGTTCCTAGACAGATTCCAAAGGAAAAGTTGGCAAAACTCCTTTCGGAGACTTGGGATTAGCAACTATGAGAAGCTACATCAGAACAACAAGCCTTTCCAGTCCTCGGACTCTGAATTCGTCAGAAAGAAAGATGGAACTGTTCCATCAAGTTTGGCAAGGAAAAGGAAGAAAGTCCCTCTATCTTCCAAACCCACTTCATGATTGAACCATGTGTTCCTAAGTTAATTTCCGAGCCAGATCCAAAAAAGCTTGTTCAACACTTTAATAGTGATGGACATCCTATCCATTACTACAAGGACAAGTATGGTCACTGTTTTTAGGATCCTTTTTATCAATGTTCTTATTGTACAAATTCTCCCGACGAAATAGACCCAATGCCAGACCTCGACGAAAGCACAAAAGGCCAAAGGACCCTATGTACCAAAAGTACTTAAATGGAGATCCCTTCGTTGATACTCTTGGTGAGTGCGATATATTTTAGTTCATGGTTTCTTATGCACCAACTCCACCACCATCACCTCCTCCATCTCCTCCGCAGAAAAAACCCGTAATTTCCCCGTTTTATAAGCTAATCTTAAAGTGGGCCAAAAGGCATTCATACCCACCTGAGGTCCCAGAAGAAATACCACCCAGTTCTTCCATCGCTATGTTCCATGAGACAGACTTTCCTCCTCTTGTTCGGGAAAGTTCCAAGCTCTCGTTCCCTGCTCCAGAAGAATTTATCGATCCACAAGGCAGATATCAGCATGTCCCTAAGATACCTGCCCCCACTGATGTGGATGAACATGGAAGACAAAAAAGAACCCCTGTTGCTGAGGTCGTCCTAAATTGGCAATCGGAGACTCTTCTAGCACATAACAATGCTTTCAAGGCAATTGATTCCAAGATTGTGAATGTGCAACAAGATCTTCGAAAATATGATGAAACCACCAAGAAGATGCTTTCCGACTTCCAAAAGAGGCTTCATGCCTTGGAATCCGAACAACATCTAGGGTATCATCATCTTGAAAGTCCTAAGGCAGAAATAGAGAAGCTTAAAAGGCAAATCCAAATCCTTGAAGAAGGAAGACTCAATCCCTTTCCAACTACTCTGAGAACAGAGCAACTCCCTCCTCCACCGCCCCAAACGTCTATCTTTGCTACTTTCACAAATGTTCCCGTTAGACAAGATAAGACAGATGTGGCTGAAATGCGAAATCGTCTGAAGGAACTGGACTGAATAAGGAAAGAAAAAGGAAAGGAGAAGAAGTCTGAAGAATCCTCGCTTGTTATAAGGGAAAAGCCAGACCAAATGATGCCGTCAAATCCATTAGAATCTTTCTTAAGGGATTTAGGCAACTAGGAACCACAAAACATCCCGTTACTCAACAAACATCCCCGTCATTCCGACAGATCATATTCTATTTCCAGCAGAACTAGCTTTTCCAAACATTTTTTATACTGAATCAGACTCGGTATCCCTTTCGTCCTCATCATCCTTCTCAATTCCTACTATTGATTCATTTCCTATTGTACCAGTAACTTCGTCAATATTTATGGCTGATCCACCAGACCAAGATATGGAATCCAACCCCTCCGAGCCAGAAGTTGTCCAGCCAAACAATTCCTCTCAAGATGTGGCTACTACAGCAAAATAGTTTTTTACCATTGATGATATCCCCTATCACAAATGGCCAGAAAGACTTGAGGAATTTCATACTTGATTAAATGCCCAAGCCCTTACCAACCAGGACAAGTATTATGTCCTTTTTGGTTTTGTAAACAAGGTTTACAGGTAGCCTCAAACATTGGTGGCAATCTGTGTCATAACAAGACCAACTTCACTTTTTACTCTCACCTAATTTTGGTCATGCCATTACCCTCCTATACCATTTCTTTGTGGGAAAACCTGCTGACCTTGTAGAGCTCAAAAAAAGAGAGTTCTTTGAAAGAAGATGTTACTCTCTCCAGAAAAGACATCTTGACAAGCATTATCGAGAAATGCTTAAGCTATTCTATCAAATTGGAGTTGACGCAAATTTGAAGCATGTCTTCTTGACTTCCATCCCCAAAGAACTATCTCAACAGGTGGAAAGAACTTTTCTCACCAAGCAAAGGAGAATTCAAGATATTCCGTTAGGAGAAATCCAACAAGAAATCCATTTGTGCCTTGAAAACTTCGCATCAGAGCCAGGTTAAGGTGGATCTGGGTGCATGCTAAAATGATCTTAGCTGTCCCACATCGCTTGGAAGAAGCCCTCTGGCCTGCTTTATAACCGATGCAGTCCCCCTCACCTCTCAAGACGTCTTTTGAGGCTGAGATCCCCCAATGTGGATCGAAAATAATCGACCACGGGTCAAACGTGCTAAAAATTCCTAAAAGCTACTTGGTAAGTTAGGTCATGCTAAAATCGCGTCCGGTTGAAATTAACCACATTGAATCCGGTTTCAAGAATCAAAAGTTCCAGCGTGTCACGATTTATTTTAGGAACGTCAACTCATCCTTTGAAGAATTTTCGGCGAGCCCGAATTTTTGGCGAAAATTCATTATTGGGCTAATTGAATCAAGGAAATTCGGAGGGCCATTTTTGGGTGAAATCTTGGCCTTCAAAATGGATTGATTTGTGAAGAATTGAAGGAAAAGTGGATTTGGCAGCTACCATGGCATGAGGGACCATTGAATTGAAGTCATTTGGTGTGAAATTAAGTTAATTTGGGAGAGAAACACTTGAAATTTGTAGGCCATGGGGGGCTGCAACTTTTGGACATCAAGAGTGGCTTGCTTTGGAAGATTTGGGAGGGAAATGGCTGCTGGGATAGAACCGAAGACTTTGGGGGCTTTACTCAAGTATTTGGGATATTTGTGGTGGACTTTTGTGGCCCCTTGTTCCCTAAGCCAGCATCAGCTCTTCCTCTTCAGCTTCTTCTTCTCCATCCTAGTAGAAATCTCCATTTCCAGAGCAAGAGAACCAGCCAGCATAGCCCTCCTTCCTTGTTGCTTCGTCTAAGCCGCCACACGCCGGTGTCGCCATCCGTACGCCCACGAGCCGTCCCGAGCCCGCACGTCCGCCCGCCTGCTTTGCGACTCCAGCCGCTCGCGCCCAGTCCATGCGCCATCCCTACTATCCTGTTGATCAAGCCGTCTGTCCTCCTACAAGCCGCCGATGCTACTCCAGCTCGCCTCCGGCTAGTCCCGCCTTGCTCGTTCCCACGCTAGCCAAGCCGCTCGACCAGCTTCTCTGGCTCAACTCAGAACGGAACTCTCAGCTTTGGACTGAGAACTTCGTGGGCCTTTTTGGGCCCTTTCCCAGTCTCTTTTGGTGTCGCCGTAGGCCCAAGTCTTGCTCGCCATCGCCGTCGCCGTGAACTCATCGGCTCGTTAAACCGGTGAATTTACTTTCTAAACCTTAATTAGGAGGTTAATTATACTTAGGGGAGGTTTAGATTAGTCTAAGTGAGGTTAGTGTATTTATTTAGCTTGTTTAGTTAAATTAAATTAGTTAGTTAGGCTAATTAGGTGGTTAGTTGATTTATTTAGATGGCTTAGTAGGTTGTGTACATTTAGCCTAAATAGATTAATTTAATTAGTCCAATTAGGTGGTTAGATTAGTGTATATGCTTAATTAGTGATTTATTTAATTATTTTGCATTTATTTAATTATTTTGTGATTTATTTAATTATTTATTTATTTCCGAAAATTATACCGAGATAGGCGGTTGTTATAATTTTGTGCTGATCGTCGTGGTGCAATTAGTTTGTGCAATTGAGTGCTAATGTGCAATTTGATGCCGAGTGTTGATTTTGAATTATTATTTAAAAAAAATGGAATTTTGGTATTTAATTAGAAAAATATCGGGTATCGGTTTTTGACGCCGAAAATGTTTTTAGTACTATATAGAGGTGGCAAAATGGGTGTTAGACCCATATATGACCCATTTAAATGGGTCATATATGGGTCATTTGTTTTTTGACAAAAAGTAGTTAAATGGGTTTAACAATTAAAGACTTTGATAGATGGGTCTTAAGTGGGTCTTAAATGGGTTGGATTTAGAACCCATTTTCACCCAAAACCTCACAATCTCTCTCTTCTCTATTTAACTTTACAAAAATATTTTTTTTTTTTTATAAAAACCGAAATTATAATTATTTTTTTATTATAATTTTCTTTTCTTTTTTTCTTTCCTTTTTTTCTTTCTTCTTTTTTTTTCTTTCTTCTTCCTCTAGTCGTCGGCACAGCAATGGTCGGCGACCGGCTAGGCGAGCCTCGCCAAATCCGACGAGGCGAGCTCAAGCTCACCCGATGCTAGAGCCGGCAAAATGGGTTAAGTGAAAGTTAAATATGGGTCAAAAATGGGTTTGAGAAAGTAAAGCACAAAAAGAAATGGGTCTAAATGGGTTTGAGAAAATAAACCCATATTATGACCCACTTTGAACCCATGGGCCATGGCCTTCTTTAATTTTATAAAATATTTTTCTTCTTTAAAAAATCGAATTTTAATTAATTTTCATATTTCAATTTTTTCTTTTTCTTTTCTTTCTTTTTTCTTCCTTCCTTAGTCGATGGCCTAAGGCGGGCGACAATGGCCGCCGGCCGACGACAAGCCAAGCAAGGCTCGAGCTCACCGGCACCGAGCCTCGCCGGCAGTCGCCGACGACTAGCGAGGCTCGAGCCGCCGGATCCGGCGAGAATCGAGCTCGCCGGCGTCGAGCGGGGCCTCGGCCTCGCCCGGATCGACGAGATCGAGCCCCGCCCGACGCTAGCGAGCTCGAGCCTCACCCGATCCGGCGAGGCTCGACCTCCCGACGCCCGGCGAGGCTCGACCTCGCCGGCATCGGGCGAGGCCTCGACCTCGCCCGATCGGTGAGATCGAGCCTCGCCCGATGCCGTGAGCTCATTCTCGCCAATAGCCGATCGTCGGCCGTCGTCGTGGCCGGCGACCGGCCGTAAAAAAGAAAAAAAAAAGAAAAAAGAAAAATGAAAAGAATAAAAGAAAAATAATTAGTAAAAATTATATTTTAAAAAATAAAAATTTTAAAAATTATATTTTTAAAAAATAATTAAAAATTCGATTTTTTTAAATATTTTAAAATAATTATAAAAATTTTCCATTTAATTTGTATTGCATAAAAATGTTTTAACAATACTTTTTTTATAAAAATCATAAAAATGAGCTTTTTTAGGTTTAGTTAAAAAAATTTCATGTTACAGTTTTTAGTTTTTCAATAGTATGTTCACTTCAAATAAGGGAAGCATGTGCATAGTCTAAAATTTATAGGTTTTTTCTAACTTTTTTTTTTAACTTAATTTGAAGTTTTAATCCAATTAGCATATAGTAGAAGTGAGTTTTCCTATAATATTAATAGGTTTTAGCAATACGGGTCGGGTCAGGTATGGGTCATTTGATTTACACTACATGAATATGGGTCAAAACGGGTTAAATGGGTCATTTGATTTACACTACATGAATATGGGTCAAAACAAGTTAAATGGGTCAAATATGGGTCGACCCATATTCGACCCGACCCAACCCACCCATTTGCCACCCCTACCCGATGCTAGAAGCCTCGAGCTCGCCAGATCTAGCGAGGTGGAGGCCTCGCCAATGTCCGGCAAGGCTCGAGCTTCGCCAAATCCGGTGAGGGGCGAGCTGGAGCTCGCCGGATCCGGCGAGGCGGAGGCCTCGCCGATCTAGCGAGACTCGAGCTTGCGGCGTCGTCGAGCCAGCGAGCTCGAGGCTCGCTGTGGCCGACCGTCGGCCGTCATCGTGGCCGGCGAGCGGTCGGCAAAGAAGAAGAAGAACAAAAAGGAAAAAAGAAAAAAGAAAAATATATTTAAAAAATAAAAAAATATTTAAAAATTTAATTTAAAATAAAATTTAATTTAAAATTTAATTTAAAAAATAATAAATAATTAAAATTCTATTTTTAAAATATAATTATTTTAAAAATTATAAAAATTGTCCATTAAATTTGTGTTGTATAAAACTATTTTAGCAATACCATTTTTTAAAAATAAATATATAAGAAATAAGCTTTTTTAAGTTTAGTTAAATGGGTCGGGTATGGGTCGGAAAATTTACATTAGGCACCAATGAGTCATAAATGGGTTAATGGGTCAATTTGAGTCGGACCATTAATGACCCGACCCAAACCCAACCCGACCCACCCGTTTAACACCTCTAGTACTATATGAAGTCATGGACTTTTAAAATGATGGGATATCACGCTTTATGGTTCGATTTGACCGTGTGTCCACGCACACCTATTTTACCGGGTGTTTTTAATATGAAGAAAATATGCCAATCACATTATTTAAATTGAGGCATTTGAGTACAAGGCACGATGTCCTTGGCTGAGGTTAGTTGCACATGTGATCGCTATGAGAATCCATCACCGATGAAGGTCGGGTGGACGATACTCCTATATGGAATGCCCCACATCAACGGATGTCAGATCACGGTAGAGGCCGGACCGATGCTCCTTCGGGAATGCCGTCTAGAGGTAGATGTTGCCGTACTCGATGGGGCGAGACGATGCCCGGTTACGTTGGAAGACCGCCGACTATTGAGTTGGACGTGCCCGTGGGGCCGTAATTAATTGAAACGCCTGAATGAGTGAGATGATTGCGCCTGATTATGGGACTAAATTGTGTGGCACGGAATGGGACGTGTCACAATGATTTGGCCTTATAATCGGGACCCATGTGATTGATTGATCTATTAAAGTGAGGCATTTCAATTATCGAATACATTGGATGTATGCATATGTTATATGAGCTGTACTGACGTGCAGGGGGTGCTGAGGCGAGGTAAGTCCTCTATGATGTGTGTATAGGCTGCCTCCAGGTGTATTATCTTCCTAATTGGGGTTTAGGGTGTGAACTCGTTAAGACATCGTCTCACCCCGTCGTGGGTTACTTTTCAGGTCCATAGATGGAGGTGCACCCTATGCGTTTTGGGCGGCCACGAGAGACCTAAGAGTAGCATACCGTCTTCCTCGTCCACGGGAACCTCGACTGGACCCGTGAGCTCGTGGTTACGACTATTTGGGTCAATGAGGGCCTACCTCAGTTGGTCCCTCATAGATTCAAAGCGTGGTTTCACCACGAGCCCAATGGTGTTCGAGAGGGCCCCTTGGATGGCTTCGACGGACCTGCAGTCGATGACAAGTATTTTGAGCTCAACCCCGTGCATGACGCTGATATTATAGCTAATATCGCGGCGAACCACTAAGGATGAGCAGGAGCTCGAAGTAGAGGAGGTAGCTGACCCACTAGTCCTCGACATTCCTGACAGTGTCATAATGGACCCGGATCCCAAGTAGGAGGGTCCGGGGTAGGGTTAGCTTGGTAATCCTTGTTGGATCTTGACCTCCTGTATATAACTTAGTAGGGCTGATCTGATTTGTTTATAAAATTTGTTTTGTGTGATTTGATTATCCTGCTTTTCTATCACATGTTTGATTGTTATCTGGGGATTGTTTATTTCGCTTCCGCATGTGCATGAATCGTTTGGGTCGGCAACGCGTCCTGAGAACGTCGCAATGTAGTCGACCACCAAGGGATGTGCGCACGCTCGAGGTTCGAGGCGTGACAGCCATGGCAACTAGGGTATGTGATTTCGACTTGGCAATGGAAGAGCTTAAGGCAGTTAATGCAAAAGCTTATGATTGGTTGTCCCAAAGGCCTCCAATGTAATAGAGCATGTCTCACTTCAAAACAAGCTCAAAATGCGATGCTTCCTTGAATAGCTAGTGTGAAAGCTTTAACAAGAGCATCATTGATGCTAGAGACAAGCCTATCATTACCTTGCTTGAAGCTATAAGAGTGCAACTCAAGGAAATGATTCATAAGCAAAGAGATGGGTTGGCTACTTAAATGGTGTGATTCGTCCTAAGATCCAGGAGATATTGGATCTTCAAAAAAAAAAAAAAAATTCAGCATCATGGATTCCTGCATGGAACGAGGAAGATGAGTTTGAATTGAGTGGGCCATATGGAGACAAAAGAGTAGTTAATATAAGACACAGAACTTGTAGTTGCAGAAGATGGAACATTAATGGAATCCCTTGTTGTCATGACGTGATGGCTCTTGTATACTTAAGAGAACGACCTAAAAAATGGGTTCACACATGTTTCAGTATGGAAACATTCAAGTAGACTTATAGCCATGTTGTGCATGTTGTAGATTCCAAGGACACATGGCCTGCTAAAGAGCATTTACTCCCACTAGACATGGCTAAGCAAATTGGTAGAAAGAAAAAACAAAGAACAAAATTAGTGAATGAAATAACTAATAATAATTTAAAGACAAGGAAGAAGAAAGTCCTGCAAGAGTCTGTGGGAACCAAAGTGAAGTGACAGAATTCTACAATCACTTATGGAAAATGTGGTGGTTTAGGCCATAACAGGTATTATTGCAAGAATCCTTTGGTAGCATCAACAACAATAGCAGCAGCAATATCATCAACTACAATAGCTTTTACATTTATCTCATGCTCACAAGATGTGGTAGAAAGCACTCCTTCAGGCCCAACATTACAACATGAGACAATCGAACTGCTTGCGTCAATTTTTGGCAACAACTTAAGCTCAATATCATCTATGGGAAGAGAGAAGATGCAAGTGTCCATCTATGCTTAACTTTCTCATAGAACTTTTCTTACTTGTACTTGACTTTGATTTGACTATGATTTTTTTTATGATTCAACCATAGGTAAAGAGGAGGATGTAAGGACCTCAACATGAAAGTGATTGAAGACAAGCAACTTTTTGAGATATGCAAGAGTAACAAGACCAACAACACAATTTGTTTTACCATTGTTGATATAGATGGGTCTATTTTGGAAGAGATGAGCAACTTTTTGAGATATACAAGAGTAACAAGACCAACAACACAAACCCTTTTTGTTTTACTGTTAATTGATATAGATGGGTCTCTTTTGTAAGCATCTTAAAGTGTGTATAGGCCCACTGTGTTGACAAGATTTCTTGTGTTGGGAGTTTTTTCTTTTTCATCATACGATGTGGATCAATTCAAGTTAATATAATGTTATTTAGTTTGCTGAGAATGCTCTCTCAGCCATCATCGTGAAACTCAGCATAACAAGCATTATCAGGCAACCATCATCAATGATCATCAACAACACATATATAAACACTTCAATTTATTGTAATATTTGCATTACAAAAAGAGACAATATATAAGTTTTCAACTTCAATACGTGTGCACCGCACAACACTCAATCGAAAGCTCCATTAATTACAGCCCATCCTAACACAATTATTCTAAAGCTCCAAATGACACCTACAAACAACAGCTAATCACAACCCTCTCACATCTTGCTAAGGGTAATACATCATCAAAACACTTGACTATCAAGAGATGCGCAATAGAATTGCTGATCAACAACTGGCCATTGGGTCTATGCTATAAAGGACACTGAGGCAAACTCATTATGGCATTCCCTTGACGAACTTCATCGCACCTTGATTCGTCAGCTGGTGCCAGGGCCTTTGAGCCTGTGCTATAAGCAAAACTTTGCTTGCACTGCTCACAGCACTACCTTTAGTAGCTTTCAAAATTAAAAGCAGCATACTGCTTTCACTAAATTACTATCCAAGGCACAGCACACGAACATGACTAGCTATTGAAGGTAGTTGTAACCATTTGATAGCTTCCTAAGGTTTGAAGGTTCAACTACTAGCATCAAAGTAATCATAAGAAGATGGATAACAAACTTCGGCAGCTAAACCACAAGAGGAAGTCATAATTTAAAGCGATAAAAGGAAAAAAAAAAAAAAAAAAAAAGCATATCATGAGCAAAATGTACCACACAAAATCCATTAAAAAATCTGCCAGCATACACTACGAACTGAGCGAGAGGTGATTGTTCTTTAGAAATCCTCAATAACTCATGGACTAATGGACATACATATGAAGAAGCATAAACTTGAGCCGTGTAAGAGACAAGTGCAAATTGGAGAGCATCTGCACCACATTCGGCAATACCATTGGGGAAGTCTTTGACCTATCGTGGTTTTTGCGATCACCAGTTCATTAAGGTCCAAATTACCCCTCCTCCAATCACTTATGAAGTCTTTGACCTGTCCTGCTTTCATCTGTGTGCATCACGAATCACAGGATGCAAATAAACTTGCAAAGACAAATCATGGATCAAGCCACATTTATAGCAGAAAATAATTCTAATAGCACAGACAAAGACTCTTTATTTTCCATAACTATTTAGATGGAGACACAGGCATTCAACAATTTAGTTGCAAAAGCAAAAGTCATATTGACATTTGAATCCATCTACAAAGACAAATTTTCTGATTATATATGACAATAAAGAAACCAATTCATCAATATGAATACTATATATTGATATCACTTGCAATCCTTATGCAGTTCAAGTTATCCCAAATCCTTTCGGGGAAGTTAATATGGAAATTTGCCTTACAAATGCAATTAACTCATCAATAGAATATCCATTTTGAAAGACTCAGAATTTTTTGTAAGATGAGGATCCGAAGCAATTGATCCTACATTCAGCAAGTCGCACATCGTCTCCACCTTCGAATCGGCCATGGTTGGGTTGGTGGTCGGAGATTTCTACCCGGTTGCAGAGCCGTCGTCCGATCGCACATCGGTGGTGCCACCAAACCTCTACCGTATCACAGAAGACACAAATGAAACAATTTTTGAATTGGGGGCGAAGGCTTTGCGTAAACCTAAGAGGTGGAATCTTTTAGTTTTTTTCAAAATCCCTCACCTTTGAAGGACCCGCTGTTGCCGCCGCCATCGCTCGGTTGCCTACTCTAAGCGCCGTCGCCACCCGGTCACATGCTCCCAGCACCATCATCGCTCGGTCGCATGTTGCCGGCCGGTCGCACGCTCCAAGCGCCGTTGCCGCTCGGTCACATGCTTCTAGCACCGTCGCCGCTCAGTCGCATGTTGCTGCTTGGTCGCACGTCACCAGCTTCCTATCGGTTGATCAACGGGGGTTGGAGAATAGTAGAAGAGGACGTGGGTTTTGAGATTTTTAATTTTAAAATTTGGCTTTTTTTTAATTAAAATTTTTTTTGGACAAAAATGCCTTTATTCTGATCTCCGGAAATATCACATGCTCGCCAACCAGCAAAGATTTGACCGGCCGGTGAGCTTAGGCCCTCATTTGAAACAAAGTTGAGTACTTCAGGCTCTCATTTGAAACAATATCCATTTTGGGCCCTTTTTGAGAAAATAAGGGCATTTCGAGCCATTATTTGGAATTTTCCCTATGAGCTATCATGTTATATATATTTTTATCAATATGTCAATATCATTTACTTATAAAATACGACAAATATATTGTCATAATGGGTATCCACACAACTTTCATCGTCACTTTCTCTATATATCATTATACTTATTATTGAAATTTGCTGTCATGTAGTAGAACCCTCTAACCATATACTTTTTTTTTTTCAATGAAGGGTAGATTTTTTATATTTATTTATTTATTTACAAAGCTTGTTATATGATTTTTTTTTTTTTTTTTTTGTGATGATAGATATCTTTATTGATCATTTAATATTTTTTATTCGTCAAAAGTCAAAGATGATACAGGTATCCCTATATTGTTATACTCTCTCACGACACCATCGTAATTAATTAGCTTTAAACATTTATTATCAAAATATGCATTATTCTTTTACTTGTACATCTTGCACATCGGTTGGAGATTCATTGCCAGAATATGCATAAAATTAGAAATATATAATTAGAGATTTCCTGGGATTATCGATTAGTTAAAGTGACTATCAAAAGAAAATTAATGGGTAAAACTCGTAGGTGAGCAAGCCGTGTGACTCAACGTGGGAATTTTAACCACTTTAACATATATAGTAGAGAGATGTCCGTGTGTGCTGTGCTGGATCGAACAACATAATTTCTGATCTTTCGAAAAAATCAAACGAAATACTCATCTTTAAAAAATTCAACTAATTCAAACAATATTCAACTTTATGCAAAATTATATCTTATTCTAAATATTTTTGCTCTCATCAATGACAAATGGATGAGATTTATCTCTAATTACCATTTAGTTGTTTTTACCTACCACTACGGATATGTGCTATGTATATTAACCCCATGAACAAAATATATTTAAGTAAATATTGCATTGCCGATGCTCTAAATGGCACTAACGTCAAATTTATAAAAAAAAGAAAAAAAAAAGAAAAAGAAAATGAAAAAGTGATGGATATCTTTACAACTAGAGTCACGAAGTAATATGTATCTACTACCATGTGTTTTCAACAAATATTTGACATTAATCTAATAGCACGAAATTCGAATTTTTAAATTTCAAAGTCAATCATGATAAGAAAAATGACCACATATATGTCGATCGATTGCATAAGCAATTATGCCCAAATATTTTTTTAGAAAAATGTGCAATCACATAACACAAATTTCTAAACCTATTTTTTTATATAAAATTTTTGCAATAATTAAATATCCTCACAACTTATTGTATTCCAAAAATCAACAGCTATAGAAAAAAAAATTAAACTCACTTTTTTTGTGCACGTTATAAACAATTATCTTATCCTTTATAAACCTTTTATAGAAACTAAAAATTCTCTTTTGAGAATTTATATATACAAATATATATTATTCTAAAAAATTATTTTGAGATATGCGCGATCAAGGAATATTTAACTTTTACTTTTTATTTTATAAAATTTGTAATTATTACAAATTGTTACTTGAGAACTTATTGTTGCCCTTACTTCAACAGCTATAAGTGATAGGAATTCATTTATTTAGCTATTTTATTGATAATTAATTGTAGTAATAAAACCACAATGATTTTTATCACTATCAATGAGGCTCATTGTATTATAATTCTCATCTTAGAGATAAGGAATAGTATGTACTTAAAATTAAGTTGAAAAAAAGAGATTTGATAACAAGAATTTTACTTGCCATAGATATTTGATCATTTATCTAGTTAGAATCTATATATACATGAAATTATTTTTAAATGTTTATCGCCACAATAAGCATTACTTTATTATTTCTCCAACACCGATTAAAGATTACATAAGAATTAGAGATTTGCTAGAATATTATTACAAAAAATCAACATGAATATATTTTTTCTTGTCTATCGTTCTGAGATTTATTACCAAATATCACATAAGGATTAGAGATTTTTTAAGATTAGAGATTTTAAAACCAGAACATGCCACATGGCTCAATCTCGGCAACTTTTATTTTCTGTAGTTTGCTGATAAGGAAGCTGCTGGAGGATTCATTCCTTCAGATTGGAGTTAACCGACCATTAATTTCTCAATTTTGTGCAACCTATGGATCCAATCATAACACAACCATTGCAGCTTCACAAGGATAGACACATTTAAAGACGAAATTCTCATAAACCAAAGCACCACAGAGTAATAATCACTTAAAAAAAGCATACTTGGCAATTCATACTTTTACAATTGTAATCAGTGGCCTCACCAAACTCTCACGCAAAAGCAAATCCATTAGATAAAGCTGTTAACAAGGAAATATCATAAGCGAGTTAACTTGAAAAGTATCATAATCCAGATGCTTTCTCCCCACTAAAGAATATGTCTGTGAGCACCTTCTTGGAGTGCAAAGAAGCATTCAACAACTTTATGGCCTACAGACCAGAAAAAAAGAGAATCGGAAGCTTTTACTGGACATTTCTCGGCAATGGATAGTGAATTGTCGGTACTGAAAAGCTGGAGAATTAGGTCCTCAAACATAATTCAAATTCTGGACCTTATTAGCAATCTTAAGTAAAGAAACTGACAAGTCGTGAAGATGTGCTTAGAAAAAGAAAAAATTCTGATGCACGCTACTCCTCAACTATCATCCCTGGAGTGATCTAAAAAGTCTCCTTCAACAGCAAATTCTTCATTTCCTCAGATTTTGGTGTATCTCTTGTCATGAAGAGATGATTTTATCCAACAATGGATCTTGTTCTTTGTCTAAGGCCAGCACCTGTTCATGTCAGGCTAGAATATCACTAAACCTTTTGCAATGTGAGCAGTGTGACCGCAACAGAAGAGACTTGTAGCGCAAGTTGGAATGCGTATCCCAGCAATAGCTCACTGAAATGTCTAAATTATCATCAGAACATGCTATAACTAACATCGCTTATACATGTTATTCAATGATCCTCCATTTTTTACTAAATTCTCCAATAAAAGACTTAATATTCCTTCCTAGACCTACATAACATTCCAACCCAGTTTTAACTGCAAAGACCACATTCCTAGCAATTTCATAGACATCAGGAGCACTCTTTGCAAATCATAACCCATTCTGATGGCCCCATCCAAAGCAATTTGGCACACTTTAACTCCACCATAGCCCAATTCAGCTCAAAATCTCAATCACCCACTGGTCTTATACTGCAGCTTAACTCCAGCCACCTGCTCCAAAGTCCAGATCAAACCCACGAAGTAACCCTAACTGTAATAAATGTCTACAAACAGTGGGTTTCAACATCAGAATCCAGCTCTTCATCCCTTCGAATGTAGGTAATCCATTTAGAACATGCACACCCAAACAACAAAACTGAACTAAGGCACATTCAGCTTATGTTACGATATAGATTGAATGGATAGCAGAATTCAGAGAAACTATCCTGTCAGAATTGATCGAGGAAGCTATCACAACGAGATGATTGTTTAAGTAATCGAGCTACCATATTTGAACGTCCACAGGTGGGCTATGTGTATGCATGGGCACCAGTTGCTTTGAAATAACAAAATGAGGCAGCTACACATTCCACCAACTCAAAGTGGACCGTTGCAAACGAAAATATGACAGCCATCAGAAGTCCATCAGACAAGTTTGATATACTGGAAATTTCTAACAGGAGTTCTTTGGAGAAAATCTATTAAAGAGTGTCCCAAGACCAATTAAACATCCAACTAAACAAACTTTACAGTTTCCAGTGCACTGTCTGTTGTCTTGTTATGTGCAATCGATGTTTTAAAAAATGAGCTATTCCATGTAAAGTATGTTTAATGCGTGCCTCACAGGCATTCGTTAACATGACCCTTACCAGTAGCTTTAGGCATTCCAAACATTGATACTTGTACAATAATGCAGAAGCACTGCTAAATTTGCTGGAGAATGTGTTGATTGTTCAATATGCCAAGGTCATTCTCCAAACCTGAGAACAATTCTCTACGGCCACCCGTGCAATTAGAGTCTACAGGCCAACAGAGGGCTACTGTATGGGCAACACTACATGAACAAAAAAATTCACCTTTAAGTCTGATCATTTCCTCCCCTAGGGAAAACCAAACATAATCATTAGTAACCAAAAAATTTAGTCTTTTTGTAACTTCTAACGTCGAAAGTGAAATCTGATGGGGCAACTTATCTGTTGAAGTTTCTCAAAATAAAGCACAAAGGATTGCTTAACAATACTACTTAGTATTCCATATTTTGTAGAACTATAGTCAAGAATAGTAAGGCATTAATTGGGTTTTTCTTTGATGTTTGAGTACGACAATTTCACCACCTACATCATGCATTTGATGCATGCGTATCGGGCAGACAAGTATATGTCTCTCTAGCAAGATATTTAGGATCCATCTGCTAATTTTTCAATCCGTTACTATAGTACGTCCTGGAACATGATGTAAAAGCAACTGATTATTTCAAGCCTAGAAATAAATAAATAGATATATAATATTAGGAAGGGGTTGCATGCCTTACCTCATCCATCCCAAAATCTATCACCTTATCTATCACCTTCGCTTCAAGATCCCCAATTTCCTGCACATTGAACTTGTTGATGAGAGTAATACAAGAAAAGGTGGACATAGGCTTCACGACCAGATCATCCATCACCATTGTATGTTACTACGCCTTTCCCATAACCACCCTCACCGCCAGATGCCTCAGAAGAGGATGAAGCAGCTGGTCCAACAACCCATGAAAGTTTGGTTCTCATGCTGTAACCACAATAAGGACATTTTGATGAGGGGGCATCAGTGACATAGTAGTTACAACTTGAAATTGAAGTACTAGAGCATCTGTAGTAGTTGGTGCAGAAGATGAAGCTTCAGGTAATAACAACGGTAGCTCTGGACCGCTGCTTGGTAGCTTGGGCTGCAACAGAGCCTCCTTCTGGTTTGGTTTCAAATATATGTCATTGAGATTCTCAATACTCTTATAGAGGCTGCCTAAAATACCTGTTGTGCCTACATTGGGAAAGAAACTAATAACAGTTCCAACTGGTAAAGCCAAACAATGGAAAAGGAAATCCACAAAGTCCTTTCCAGCTTCAGCAAAGAGCACTGTATGGCTTCTCTGGTCAACAAGAAGCTTCTAGCTTATCTTGGTTGCTGCCATGCTTGTTTTTGTTCTTGATCTGTCAAGAGAATTAGACCAATCGGAAAAATAGCCTCCCTCCCTATATTACAAAGATAAAAGCCAAATTGAATTTCGACGAGCTTGGTTGTAGGCAATGTGAAACTTCCTTAACTAAAAGATCCCAAAACGTATAGAACATGGATTTACCAAATGCAATAAGAATAAAGAAAGGACAATGTTACAAATCACCCTCCAGATTTTCCGTGAAGCATTGGAAACATCAATCCATGCTTCTTCCTCGGAACTTTCTAACATCGCTGGATATATGTTTATCATGAATAAGAACCTGATGGTACATGGCAGCATATCTTATTCATGTTTTAAGGTCATCTAGCATCACAAACAAGAATCTCCTTCTGTCCTTCATGCAGACTGTTAAGTAGGGGTTTCAACCCATGTATCTCAAACATTGTTGCGACTTACTTCGTAAATCACGGGACTTGTTTCTATTTCATGTGTGAGATTGTTCGGTTTGCTTTCATTTTTTAAGTTTTGCGGTGCTCTTAACGATGAATGAGTGTGAAAACAAAGTACAGCAAATATCAGGAAAAAAAAAAAAAAAAAAAAAAACAGAGGAAAAAAAGGGTTGAACTTTGCCTGGATAAAAAGAAAATTTAAGGCAAAACAAAATAAGAAACTATCGAAAAAAATTCAGGCCAAACTTTGGATATCGGACAAAAGGCTTTGAGAGTTTTCAATACTCCAAATAGACCAAACCAATCACATATGAAAAAACCCGTGAACCAACATTGGATCAACAGAGCAAAAAATAAAGATCATAACTTTCCACACGATTCCTACACTATGATCGATTCTGTTAACCACATCATCCATAAATCAAGTCGGTACCCATCAATTATTGGGAAAAATGACCAAGGTATCCCGACTACACAAGAGCTTCAGACATGAACCAGCCTCGGACATGAGATAACAAAGCTAACCTGCGTATTCAAATGAGCACGCCACGCCTCTACTGAGAGAGAGAGAGGGAGAGGGAGAGTATGTTTTGGCTTTACTCGAAATCACAGCTGAATGATATTGATGGGTTTTTATGTTTGATGGGCTTATTTAAGCCCGTCCACCCATGTTGAGCCAAAACCCGGCCTGTAAGTGAAGGGCCCATAAAAGAGTGCAGTTACTGTAGATAAAAGAAAAATGGGGATTATTTGAACAGTTAACGTAATCTGAGCAGTTGTGTAATCTGAACATAAGAAAATACGTTCTCTCAGTTTTTCCCCAAGAAACAGTACACTCTTCTTCATGAACGGAATTAGGGCTTCCAAGAATTCCTCATAAAATTGCGACAACGGTGTTTAATTTGTGAAAACAAGGTATGCCCGACTATGTGATATGCTTTTTGATCGGTGTTACATGTTTTCTAGGCACGCTTTTTCCGCGTTCGTTTTCGGTGTTCGATTGAGTATCGGATCGTATTTTGGGAATCTGTTTCCCTACATTGGTATCAGACCAATGTTGTTCGTGTTTCCCGATTATTATTGATGTTTATAAGTTGTTTTTAGTTGAAATTTCGTGAAACGCCGCTGTCGGTCGCTCAGGGACGGAAATCCCGACACCGCGTACTGTTCGCCCTCTGTTTATGATTTTCTATAAATCAAAACTTGTTTCTGATAGCACAAGTTCGTAGTTCTCGTCGAGACGAGAAAAAACACGGGTGGCCTGTCGCCGGAGTCCGCAGGACGTGCCGCCACGCGCGGCCAAAAGATCCAACATCGTCGGCACGTGAAGCGCACGCGCAAGCGACGCAAACCGCAGGCGTGTGCAACGCACGCGCGCGGTAACCGCACTTGCATGCGTGACACGCGTGCAGCAACCGTTGGTGGGTGCACACACGCACCAACTGACGTCATCGTGACATCAACCGGCGGTTGCCCGTGCACGCGCCGGGCACGTGTCGGTGACGTCACCTAGCAAGGTTGGTCGGGTTGACCCGACCCAACCCGTCTGACCCGACCCATCTGCATTGACCCGTTGACTTTTGACCGTTGATCGTTGACCACAGTTGACCGGCGTTGACTGGCCCAAAAAAAAAACAAAGGAAAATTATGTTTTTCCGTTTTGTTCGTTGTGGATTATAAATAATCCCTTTTGTTCTGCATTTGTTGTGGGAACCATGATGCGTTTTGTACGCATGCCTATATTTTCGAGAACGGATGAAGAAAATGTGAGACTTGAAGGGCTAAAAACATAATTAGCTAATTATCGGTGGAATGACGGTGATGTAGTATCACATGTGGTTAGGGTCAATCGGATGATACAAGAAATCATTTGGAATGGTTATCCTATGCCGGATTTTGAGAAGGTGCCAGCCTTAATGAACACTCTTCCACCTGAATGGCAAGCGGTGTTAGATCGCCTATGGGAGGTCAACGTGGTCCCGAATTATAGGAGGCTTGCAATAGCTTTTGTAAGAGAGTACTATAGAATCGAGTTAACCAAGATTTCAACCCTTGGGTTGAGTGTCACATAGCGCAGAATGAATGAGCCTTGGAAGTGGCATGAGAGCTCTCCAAATGTCTTTTCGTGGTCGACCAATGTGCCTTCAAAATTCTCAGAGAATTTTACTAAGAGATTAGAAGAGACTTTCCCAGTTTTTGAGATAAATGAGAATATTTGGGTTTAATTATTTATTTTTTCTTAGATTAGTTTGAGATGTTTTAGGTGTAAATATCTTTTTCTATGTTGATATATTTCCTCTGAATATATTACTTAGTGTAAATGACATATTTAATTATTGAAAGTTCAATGTTATCTATCGTTGTAAATTAGTATGTTAATTTACAATTCTTTGTGGGAAGTTCAAGAAAGTTTTTTGTGACTTTGCTGAACTTATTTTTTGCATGAACGATTATGTTAATGATAATTTCAAGTTAGGATTTTAGATGATGATTGGAAACATAGTGACCTTTTGATACTGAAATTTTATTTGAAATTATTCATTAATATGATGAGTTTATGCAAAATGGATGCATAAATGATAGGCATTAATAATTCGTGCATATGTATCTGATATGTTCAGATCCAATAGCTTCGGCAACTAAGAATATAATTGCTGAGTTAAACAAAGAAGAGAGATTAAATGGCGAGAATTGTGAAATATTGAATATGAAAATTCAATATGTGCTTGAAAAGCAAGAAGCACTAAAAGCTCTTAACCATGTTATGGAATAACTTGATGATGTTGTGCGCCACCTTGAGCTAGTAGAGAACCGCCTAAAGGCATTTGAGTAGGAAACAAATATTTACTGTGCTGTATCTAGCTCAGAAAGGGCTTCGAGCTCTAAGCGCAAGCGCATTGATTCATTCAAAAGGTGGAAATGCAAGGGATCAAGTCCTTCTAGTAAGAAACTAAGAGTTGACCAACATAAGAGAGGAAAACGTCATCGAGTGAAGAGAATTTCAAGGGTGAAATGTTATAACTGTGACCAGAAGGGTCACTATGCTTGCAATTATTGTGAGCTAAAAAAGGTAAACACCCCTTGTACTTTTGAGAACTTTGCTTATGTGTCAAGTTCTGTATTCTTAACTGAATCTAATCTTTTGTGCACTGTAGATTCGGGAGCAACAGACCATGTGGCGAAGGATACAGAATCCTTCGTGGAATTTCGACGAGTACCGACTTAAACTAAGTGGATCTTTATAGGAAATAACTCCAGAGCCGAAGTAAAAGGGATTGGCACCTGCCAATTGAACATGCGTGGTGGACGCACTTTGTTCCTACATGATGTATTATATACTCCAGAGATTCGTTGGAATTTAGTGTCTGTTTTAGTGTTGATAAAGCTTGGTTTTAGTTTAAACTTCCATAATAATTGTGTGGATTTGTATTTGAATACAAACTACTATGGTTGTGGTTATTTTCTAGATGGTTTTATTGTATTGAATGTTGACTGTGGTAATGTCAATGTTTGTTATTCCCTTTTCACATCTTCTAATTCATATGATAATGATGTGAATGTATGGCATGCTAGACTTGGTCATATTGGCCAACAACATATGAATAGGCTAGCCAAAGAGGGCTTGTTGGGCAACATTGAAAAAGTTGATTTGCCCATATGTGAGCATTGCCTAGTAGGGAAACGACAAGGAAACCATTTGGAAAAGGTAAAAGAGCTAAATTTCCTTTGCATTTAATCCATTCTGACATCTGTGGTCCAATGAATGTGAGGGGAAGGCACGGGGCTGTTTATTTCATCACATTTATAGATGATTATACTCGATTCGAATATGTCTATTTGATTTCTCATAAATCTGAAGCATTAAGTTGTTTTAAAAAGTTTATGAGCTTGGTAGAAAATCAATTAGATAAGAAAATAAAAGTATTGAGATCCGATCGAGGTCGAGAATATTTATCTGATGAGTTCAAAAATTTATCTGATGAAAAAAGAATAGAAAGACAGTTGTCTATTCCATATACTCGTTAACAAAATAGTGTTGCGGAAAGAAGAAACAGAACTCTACTGAAAATGGTTAAATCCATGATGGCGCACGCTAACTTACCTATCACCTTTTGGGGTGACACTTTGTTAACTACTGCATATATACTTAACCGTGTGCCTTCCAAATCAGTTACTTCCACTCCATATGAGTTTTAGACAAGTAGAAAACTAGATTTAAGTTTTCTTAAATCGTGGGGTTGTGCTGCCTATACTCATGAGCCCTCTCACAAATTTGGGAAATTGGGTCTTATAGGCAATAAGAGTATTTTCATAAGATACTCAGAACACTTGAAAGGGTAGGTGTTTATAGGTGAGTAGGAAAGTGATAGTATAACTGAATTCGAATCACGGGATTTCACATTCTTAGAGAATGAATTTCCTAAAAAGGGCGAAATAGGCGAGGATTACTCCCTATTTGAAACCTTGGATCAAGATAATGAACTTAGTAGAGTTCGTCTAAGTGGGAGTAATATGAGAAGTGATAAATTTAATTCAACTCACTCTTAATTACAACTACATGATGAGATGATATCATCATTATCTAATCCGAGTGGGAGCATAATGGGGAATGATGTGCAAAGTGTACAATGTCTCGTACGACGAACAAATCGCAAAAGTATTTCTTGTTGACGTTTTGACATTGAAGGGAAAACTTTTATGGTTGCTCCACAAGATGAAGATGAGCCAAAAAATGTAAATGAGGCTCTAAATTACCTTAGTAAGGAAAAATGGATGCATGCAATGGAAGAGATAATGGAGTCAATGAAGTCAAACCATGTTTGGGAACTGGTTGATCTTCCAAAAGGACCAAAGCCATTGGGAACAAGTGAGTTCTCAATATAAAGCGTAAAGCTGATGACTCAATAGAAAGACATAAAGCTTGTCTTGTGGCGAAGGGGTATAATCGATAGAAATGAATTGATTATGAGGAAACATTTTTTCCTGTAGTGAGATTTACCTAGATTCGCATTATTATGGCAATAGTAGCTAGTATGGATCTTGAGTTACATCAAATGGATATAAAGATTGTTTTTCTCAATGGAGAATTAGAGGAATAAATATATATGGAACAACCTATTGGTTTCATTATGAAAGGCCATAAACAAAAGGTATGTCGACTTTTGAGATCGATATATGGTCTTAAGCAATCATCGAGACAATGGTATATATGTTTTCATAATGCCATAATGGCATATGATTTTACAATAATTAATGAGGATCATTGTGTATATATCAGAAGATCCAAAGATCAATTTGTGATCATATCATTATATGTTGATTATTTACTGATTGCCAGAAGTAATATGGAGTTTGTTAATACTGTCAAGAGTTGGTTATCTTCCAACTTTGAGATGAAAGATATGGGTGAGGCTGTATACATTCGTGGAGTTAAGATTTCAAGAGATCGTTCGAAGAAATCATTATCTCTTTCACAAGAAACATACATAAATAAGGTTTTTGAACGATTTCGTATGCAAGATTGTAAACCCATAGATACTCCTATTGCAAAAGGTGAAGGATTGAGCCATAGAATGTGTCCAAAGACTCCACAAGAGAAGGAATAAATGCAACATGTTTCTTATGCTAGTACTGTTGGAAGCTTAATGTACACTATGATGTGTACAAGACCTGACATATGTTTTGCAGTTGGAATGGTGAGTAAATACCAATCCAATCCAGGTCAAGCACATTGGAAAGCCGTCAAAAGAATACTGAGGTATCTAAAAGGAACTGTTGATTATACACTGAGTTACTAAGGAAATGATTTGCGACTTGAAGGCTATTCAAATGCTGATTGGAGAGGAGATTTAGATGAAAGGAAATCTACCTCTGGATTTGTTTTCTTACTGAATAATGGCGCCATATCTTGGAGCAGCAAGAAACAAATGTGTATAGCCTTGTCCACGATGGAAGCTGAGTTCGTGGCATTATCAGCAGTAATACAAAAGGGTGTTTGGCTTAAGAGATTTTTGGATTATTTAGGTGTTATTGAGAATGCTGCAAAATCATTGTTGGTTAACTATGATAGCCAAGCAGCGATAGCGTACATCAAATATCCAAAATATCATGGCAAGACTAAGCATATAGATACCAATTATAATTTTGTCAAAGATATGGTTGCACGAAAAAATGTGAACTTACAATACATATCTACGCATAGAATGGTAGCAGATCCTATGACGAAGCCAATACCTAGAGATGTGTTTTGTGGTCATGTGAAATCTCTAGGACTACGTAGAGGCTGATGTACTGAATATTATAATTTCCCTAAAGTGTTCACATTTAATGAATTTATGTTTTCATTATTAATGCCTATGAGTCTTTGTTTAACGTTTATGCATCTTAATGCTTAGTGCATTGTATAAAATTGAGAAAGTATGTCGGACAGATAAAAGATTATGCCACTCACACAGGTAATCGCCTCTATTTACTATGTGATAAATAGAAATGAGACGGTTTTTAAGCTTATTATCTAGGTGATAATCGAGGGCTCAAGCTTAAAATATAAATGTCACCTTAACTAAGTATTAAGATGACGACATAATATTTACTATGTCCGAAAGTAAAATAACCCACATATTTTACTTTATCTGTCTATGATGCAAGATGTGAGTTCTAATGAATTCCGTGAAAGAGTAGATACGTGAACTCAAGTTAGACATTAGCTATGTTTGAACTATCATCTATACAGTATTGAAGGTGTAGACATACGCTCTATGGGAAAGGAGTTAATACCGTAATACATATTTCATACTACGTATGCATGAGACAACCAACAAGAGTGGCAAAAGTTTTGATCTCAACTTTTTTGCCGTGTGAGACTCTTGAGAAAAAGAGTTCCTCAATTTAGTGCCCTCATGACTCTTACTTATTCTTAAGATTTCTATTTAGTGTTTGCTATCTTAAAATGTTGCCAATGATCATGAATTGATTCGATCTAATGGGACATTTCTAGAAAAGCAAATTTAATTGAAATTGAGAGTTTCAAGAAAAGAGGAAGATCGAATTTGGAAAATCACATTCTAGTTTTGTATTCATTGGTCGACCAATTATGATTGTTTTTTGGGATAATCATAATTGTGAATACAATACATCATTGTTTAAAAAGAGATCAAGAGATATGTAAATGTGATTGATCGATCTAGGGTACTGCATACTAAATCTACTCAAAAATGTGATGCCTATTATGAACTGCTATATATTCCTAACAGATGTATGGCAACGAGCTCTCAAAGTATGCTAGTAGCACGGATTATTCACCGGTATGAATGTTGCAGAGAGGAAAAGAGAGTTCTGTTCGGCCCACCATGTGCTAGTGGGAGATGATGGGTTTTTATGTTTGATGGGCTTATTTAAGCCCGTCTGCCCATGTTGGGCCAAAACCCAGCCCGTAAGTGAAGAGCCCACAGAAGAGTGCAATTACTGTAGATAAAAGAAAAATTGGGATTATTTGAACATTTAACGTAATCTCGAGCAGGTTGTGTAATCTAAACAGAAGAAAATACATTCTCTCTGTTTTTCTACGTTCTCTCAGTTTTTCCCCAAGAAACAGTACGCTCATCTTCACGAACGGAATCGGGGCTTCCAAGAATTCCTCATAAAACTGCGACGACGGTGTTTAATCTGTGAAAACAAGGTATGCCCAACTATGTGATATGCTTTTTGATCGGTGTAACATGTTTTATGGGCACGCCTTTTCTGCGTTCGTTTTTAGTGTTCGATTGAGTATCGGATCATTTTTTGGGAATCTGTTTCCCTACAGATATCTATGGCATGCCTCTTTGATTAGTACTCTATTAGTTGCAGAAGCTTCTTCGTGTGGGTTTCGCGAGAGAGAGAGAGAGAGAGAGAGAGAGAGATTCGGAGATTCTTGGAGAGACTCTTGGGATTTTGGGTTTTAAATTAGAGGCGGAATTCTGGAGTGTTTTTCGGAGTCCACCGTCGTCCGCTACACATGGCAGGAATTTCTTTCCAAGGAACAGCAGTGTACCTTATAACTCTTCTTTTATGACATTTTTACATTTAATTATGACGAATAATCGTAATATCGAAACATAAGGCCTGTGCTATTTCCACTCGCTTTGCAGCTCCTGACATCCCTATTCATATTGAATTAGCTATATTATTCCTGTTCCACTTTTGACTAAAGATTATTTCTCGCATTTTCTTTTTCTTTTGTTTCAATTTTACTAAAAGACAAAACTACCCATGTCCCTCTTAAATTTTATCCTAGTCACTTCTTCCACACCCATTACATTTAACATTTCCTTCATATTTGTCTTTTTCTAAACTTATTCTTTTGAGCAAGCACGAATCATATATCAAATTAAAGAAATGTTAGCTCCATTTGCAAATTGTTTACTTTATTTCCCTATATTATCCTCACGATCATGAATTTTTCAACTTCAATATTATGGTTAATGTATGTATTATACACAATTTATATTTTTTATACTACAACCGCTATTGTCGCGACCTACCCTCAGGGGGATGGAGCAGGTTTAGGGGTATTGCCTAAAGAATGGCCTAAGGCCCTTGATTAGGCGCAGGCTCTCCCAAGCCCATACCCCGCGTGACGTTGGGATATTTTTAAGAAATTTTGCACAAAAGAAGTCGCCACTAGCCTGTTGGGGTCGGCTAGAAACCAAGTGAGGCATGGGAGTGTACCTCACTTCCTACGCAACCAGAGAAACTAGGGTCGGGAACTTGATTATACTAATTGACCAATTAGTGCCATTTCGGTACCTAATCTTGTTCATTTTCAAAAAGGATTTTTTTTTGCCGGCAGTTTGGATTGATTTTATACCTATCCACTAATAGGTGAGGTGATCATGCGGGTGCGCAATCATTAAAATAACAATCATGACTATCAAGATTCTAATTGCAGTAAAATTGAGCATGTGCAATTAAACATAATCAAATATGCAAATTAAACATGCAATAGTCAACATATAAGCAAATAAAGGCATAATTACACTAAAATGGCAATACATAGCAATTTCTAACCCAAACTCTACAATTTTGGATTTTCGAATTTTTTTATTTTTTAAAAAAAAGAAATTAATTTTTAATTTTTTAATTTTTTTTCTTAAATGGGCGAACCAAGTCCGGTCCGGTCTAACCCGACTCGGTCGGCGCGGGTTGGGTCTGATTGGGGGTGGGCCGGTCGGCCGGCCCGAAAGACAAGGCTCGACCGACCTTGGTCGGGCCTTTCCTTGGCTCGGATTGGACCGGCGGGCCCAATCTGGTCTAATCTCTTTTTTTTTTTTTTTAAATAAAGTCCACTACCGAAATCAGCCCAAACCCACAAGCAAAAATAGCCCAAACCCGGCCCAAAATGCTCAAAAACCCTACCCGTTTCGCGTTCGCCCGACTCGGCCAAGATCCGGTTTGCCTCCTCTCTCCCCTGCTGTTTTGCGGCGCTGGAGAAGGGCGGTCGGGGATGGCGGCGACGAGGCGACGACGACGCGGTAGGCGGGTCACAGGCCAGCGGGGCGAGGGCTTTGGCTTGCTGCGGTGGCGACGCGGCAGGCGGCGACGACAACGTCAGTATCTATCAAGGATGGGCGGCGGCTGCGTGGGGGAGAAACAAGCGGCGCCTGGTGTAATCGGTGGCGGCACGGCTCGAGGGGGCGACACGGGCAAAGGGGGCTCATAGCGGCGGTGTCCGACAGTGTCCGGTGGAGGAGGGCTCCGGTTGCTGGCTCGGTGGTCGTCGCGGCTACAAGTGCTGCAGCGGCATCACAGTTTCGAGCTACTGTTGGTCACTGCCGCGGTGGGGGGGCTGGGAGCGGCGGCCGGCGGCTCGAGCAAGGGGGGCGCCCGAGATGGCAAGCGAAGGCGCGGCGGAAGGGGGCTCGGCGATGCGGTGACGCGAGTGGCGAGCGTCAAGCAAAGGCACAACGTCCGGGCTCCGGCGACGGTTCGGTAGAGCGACGGCGGCGGGCGGCGGCGGGCGAGGGCCTTCTCCCTCCGTTTTTCTCAAGCTCTCCCTCTCTCTCTTTCTCTCTTGCCCCCCTCTCTCCTTGGTTTTTTTCCGCCCCTCTAGGGTTTCTCCTGGTGTTTTTCTTCTCCCCACCTTCGCACGCTCTTTTTGCTTTCTTTTTCATTTAATTTTTTTCATTTTCGTTTTTGATTTTTCTTTTTCTCCTTTTTTTTTGTTGTTTGTTGTTTTTCTTTTCTTTTTCTTTTTCTTTTTTTAACTAATTAATTAGTTAATTTTTTAATTAATAATACTATTTTTTAATTAAATTTTTTTATGCACTTGAAAACAAAAATTAGGTGTCAACAACTATGAAAGACTATAATTTTTTACTTAAATGTATTTGTTGATGATGAAACTTTGAATGGCGAACAACAAATAATCACGTCAACAAGTTCATTCAAAACTTTACTAGATAATTTTCTAATACAAGAAGATCCTTTGAGTAGAATGCGGACGCATCTTTTTACTCAAGGTTATGCTATTTCTATAAAAAGGTCAAAGAGCTATAGGAGGTAATTATCGTGATCAACATAATATTTCTATTGAACGTTAGAGAAGAAAGACCTGATCTTGTTTGATTGACTGTACGTTTGAAGTATGTTGCTATAAACGAAGAACGAATCAAGATCACTCAAAATATTTAATGCATCATATAATATAAAATTATAAATTACCGATTAGATTCATTGAAAAAATGAATATTGAGTAGTTGAAATACACAAATTAAACATAATGACACATACTAAAGTTATAATAAAATGAAATCCGTACTAAATCCTAGTAAAATAAAGAAATACACAACTCATTAACACAATAATTAGCTTTTTTGGTCAAACAATTAGTTAGCTATCTACCCATAATTTTTTTATAAAAAAAGAGGTGAAGAAATTTTGTTTCGAATGGAGAATGAAAAGGAAAAAAAAAACCAAAAAAAAGAAGAGGAGAAAGAAAGCAATAATCTTAAAACAAGAGTAGGCCCTATATTTAACCTTAATAAATATTGTTTGAAAGGAGTTGTATCTAGTAAAAATTGAAACAAAAGAAACACAAGGAAAAAAAAAATCTTAAATCAAAAGTGGGACCTACAGAGTTAATTCAACGTGAAAGAATTTGTCAGGAACTAATAAGTGGGTGGAAATAGCACCAGCCTAAAATAATTTCATAACATTTTATACACAATCGTGAAAATATTTCATTTTTTTTTTTTTGTACAAAGTATACCCCAGAAACGTTGCAATAGACCCATCTCATATAAAGGGAAAATTACCAAAAAGGTTGTAAATTTATTGTGTTTACATCAATTTAGTCTCAAACTTTTCAATTGTGCTAATTGAGTCATAAACCTTTTAATGATTTGTCAACAAAGTCCATATAACCAATTTTGATTGGAAATATAAATGCCAGTCATTTTACGTGGGATAGCCAACGCCGACATGAATAATTTTAATTTTTTAACTTTATTATTATTATTTTTCGTCTTTTCTTTCCTTTCTATTTTTTTGTGGCTCGGCATCTGGGGCAAGGGCCTCCATGCCCTTACCCGTGGCTCACAAGGTTTGATGGGGCAACATCGCCTGCCCAAAGTTGCAAGGAAAACAAAGAAAGCAAAGAAAAAAAAAAAGCAAGCACAAAAAATAGAAAAATATTAAAAATATTAAAAAATTATCCACATCAACGCCGATAGTCCAACAACTTTTTATCAAAATTGGCTAGATAGGCTACATTGGCAAAGCGTCGAAAAGTGGAAAATATAATTGGTATAAATGTAATAGGTCTAGAACTTTTTTAGTAATTTCCCCTCAATACATGATCTTATATTTTTTTTCTATTTATGATCAAAGAAAACTTCCATTTACCATGTCTTTGATTGACAAACTATAAATTATTATCATCGTCCACATGCAAACTTAAATAAAACAAAGGTAGATAATGTACATGTTTATTACTTATCAATCAAATATACGATTGGAAAGTCCTCCAACCCAAAATTAAGGTCATTCATATGGTCTATAGCCTACGAAATAACATTTCAAATGACCCATTAGGTTAGCAAAAATGTTTTTATATTTCCATTTGCATTGGAGACGAAAATTATGTTTCTAGTTTCATGAAAACTTTATTGGCATATGAACATGAAAATTCTCTCTTGGAATAGAAATTAGCAAAAATTTTAAATAAAGATCTGAAATGCCCTCACTTTCTCAAATAAGGACTTGAAGTAAACATCGTTTCACATAAGAACCTAACATGCTCTTATTTTCTCAACTAAGTGACTGAAGTGAACCTTATTTTAAATGATGGTTAGAAGTAGTTATATTAACCTTAAAGAATGGCCTCACCTCTAAGTTGACTAAGGACATTTCATCCATTTTTTTTCTTGAAAAAAAAAACTCAAAAAAGAAAAAGAGAGAAATTAATTAGGTGGGAGGGCTGGTGGCTTTCCCCTGCATGTGTGGCTGTTGCCCCATCGCTGGTGGGGTGTCGACCAAAGCTGACGGCTAGCGTACTTGGGTGTTTTTTTTTTTTTTTTTTTTATCTTTTATCTTTTTCTTTTTCCTTTTTAAGTTTTAGCCTTTTTTGTCTTTTTGAGTTTGACAAAAAGGCCAAAAAAGGAAAAAGGAAAGAAAATGAAATGATTTAAATGACTTAACTAGTCGATGAGGTCATGCCCTTCTTTAAGATTGTCATGGCCACTCCATGCCCAAAGATTACTTCATATACTTATTTGAGAAAATGAAGGCACTTCAGGCCCTTATTTCAAAAAAGATTCACTTCATGCCCTTATTTGAAAAAATGTGCAATTTAGGCTCTTATTTAGAATTTTCTCTAAAAATTATGAAAACATGTTTGGCGTGTTATTTTCACTATATTCACATTTTCATGGATTTTATGCAATCTAAAGTTTACTATCACCAAAATAATTTTATATTGGATTAAATACTACATAAATTAAATGCAGAAAATAGGCTATTGTAAATCAAAAGCAAATCAATTTAATTTTACTATACCCTAGACTTACCACACATACATAAAAAAAAAAAAAAAAAATGTAAGATCTGAAGGCACCCTTGACGGGGTGTTGTCAATTTCGCACATCAGTGGGTCATTTGCATCCAATTTTTGAACTACACAAAAATTATTCAGTTTCATATTTTCAACCTCCTACAATTCTACTAGACTTTTGAAGCTGTTGGTAATGTAAAATTAATGGTGCATTTGTTTCACTAAAAAATTCATGATAAAAAGATATATTCCATGAAAATCATTTACAAGAGAAATTGTTAATTTTCAGTTATTTGGTGATTAAATGAAAGTAATTTCCTTTTTGTCGGATAGGGAAGTTGTTTTCCTTTAATCTAAGTTTCTTGTTTTCAGTTAATGGAAAACTTTTCTCTTAAATCGATGGTTTCCGATCATCTAAGTACCAAAAAGTTGGAAAACTAATTTCCAAAAAATAATTTCTTCAAACAAACGAAGCCTAAGGAACAAAACTTCACTCCAAATCTTCGTCAAGAACCAAAAAGGCCAATGAATCTCAAGGATCTATCTATCTTTGTAAAGCCTCTGAAATGCATATTTCTAAAGCTTTCTAAAGTCTCTGAAATTTCGACCGGAAAAAAAATGTCTCTGAAATACCTAAAAAATTGGAAACAATGCGTTTTTCTAAATCAATTGCTTAAAAGTGCTTCTGAAATACTCGTCGACAAAATTGACATCCACAAAAGTCAAGATCTATCAAGGTCAATATGATTGGTTAATCATAATCCCATCAATTTCCTCGGAAACATTCATATATAAATTCATGAACACCTCCCAGTTCGCTTTTCTCCATCATCATCCATTAATTGATTTTTCTTTTTCGAGATGATAAGGCTAAACAATGTATGATGCACCCTTCGCTGTCTCATTTCCAATGATGTATACCTTCCATTAGACCTGTAAAAATAGGTCATAAATCTATTTCTTAATCCATATGTGATGAGCTAAGTTGTTGCATGGGTTAGTTATATTCAGTAAATGGGTAATATATTAATTTAAAATGGTAAGGCCAGCATAATATGGGTGTTAAATGGATTAGGAATGGACTTACAATTTAATTAGACCCAACCCACCTCTATGACTCTTTCTTTACTCTCTCTCTCTCTTGCTCACTCATTCTGCACTTTCATCTCAGTTTTTTTTTTTTTTGGTCAGATTTCTCATCTCAATTTGGGTATAAATTTTCCTAGATTGAATTAAATATGAAAGTATTTTGACAATAAAAGTTGGGGTCGGATATAAGTCACAGATGGGTCAAAATGGGTTAAATGGATCTATTTGGGTCGAACTATTTTCGGCTTGACCTACCCATTTGATGGGTCCACTTCCCAGTAACAAAGAAGCATAATAGACCCTGCTCACCGAAGGAGATAATGGAGACAACAACAAAGTTGAAGTTGAAGCACATGGTCAACAAGAGCAAGCAAAGGATAGGCTTTGTAGAATCAGGAAAAGGCTTTGTGGACTTCTTCTTCCACGTCCACGCCTTGCCGATGGTCACTCTCGCGCACACTCAAGCCGGGAAAGCCGATTCCATGGACGGCAGCTTAGGCAATCTTTTACAAGAGCATTGAGGACTTAGGATTCGTTCAATTCTTTTGAAGTCATTGGGTCCTTTTCCTCATTCGTGAATCTCCTCTCTTCTTCCACTCTATCCCGAAGAGTAACTAGGACCAATTCAGTTACGTTTTGTGTACTACATGATGCCCCACAAGAAGCAGAGCCTCTTGAAGTTCAGATTCCCCAACCTTTTACTGCCTAGTGATTTCACCATCTTCATCACACGGCAACCCTACTACTACATGTGCGCAACTAAGGATTGTATTTATTACGGTAGGAAGGTCACCCACGGCCTTTCCGTGAAATGAATGTCCTCAGTGCGATGCCATCATGGACTGGAGTAAATTTCGTTGAAGTGCCAGCTGGGGAGAGTGATTACGTAAAAGAGCTAGTGAAGTATGCGGTGATGGACGATCTGGTGGAGAAGCCAACGACTACTGACTCGTGTGCATCGCTATGTCGAAGGACAAGGCTGCCGTGATAATGGACAAGTTTGTGGTTAAAGTACATCACAAGTGCTAAAACTTAACACAAGCGGATACTTAAGTGCAAAAAATTCCAAAATGAACACTTAAATGCCACTTTTAAAAAACAAAAATTAGGACAATTGAGTGCTAACTCTAGCGAGTTTGCCAGAAATCCGACGTAGCGTTATTATAATAATAAAATAGTTTTACGTGACTCACCAGAATGTCCACTCAACAATCCTTGTCTAAAACGACATAGCCTTCCATGTTTACTTAAGTGTCAATCGTGGTTAAAAAAAGATCACTTAAGTGTCAAGTTATGGTGTAAGTGATTACTTAAGTGCCGTTCGTGGTTAGAAGTGAATACTTAAGTGTCAAGTTTTGCAAATTATGGTCATTTAAGTGCTAAAAATGACGTAATTTAATGTACTCTTAGTGTCTACGTGCATTATTTTTTTAAAAGAATTGTCACGTCAGTAAAAAAATCTTGTCGGAAAAAGTCACGTCAACAATTTCGCTGAAATTTTCGCAATTAACACTTAAGTGTCCCTTTTTTATTTGATTTTGGTACTTAAGTGTACATTTTAAAAATTTATCACTTAAGTGTCCACTCCTATCAAGTTTTGGGATCTAGGGTGTCCGGCACTCACAAATTTGTTGATTTGAGGTGGAATCGAACTACATTTGTTTTCCTCGCTAGTTCTTCATCCATCTTTTTCTTTTTTCTTTTTTTCGTCTTTCACCACATGTACGGTGTTTGGTTTTTATCCTCACAACTGACCTAATTGGTAAGTACAGGACTAAAGAACCTCGAACAAAATTCAGACGATATACGCGGTCATCTTTTCTTTAATTTCTTTCTCATAATTAATAATATGTCCAGTCGACAACAATTAACATCGTACATACCCTTTTGTTGTTCCTTTGGTGGGGAAAATTGCTGCTGGAGGCATTGTCCCAGTCCAAGATGGTTATAATTGATGTCTTCCTTGGCAAGAAAGGTCGAAATAACTTTGCTATGAACAGTCCCTTGTATCACGGACCCTAGCGTGTCTATAGCAATGCAATTGTAACTGAGGAATTTTGGTGATACCTTATAATTACACTTTTTTGTCATAAATAATTACTTATTAATCGTGAGATTCTCGCAGATGTTTTCATTTTCTTTGGGATGGCAGTTCATAATAGATATATTAATTTCGTGAACCTACGAATCTATTCACATAAAACACATTTGTGCAACTTGACAAGCATATGCACATCAGAGACAACATACGTCATACGCTAAGGGTGTCAAAATTATGCGACCTGGACTAACCGGAATTTTTCGGTATTTTCAGTTTGGTTCTCATTCGATTCAGTTAATAACTAAAGAAACTCATATAGCTCTTCGGTTCAAGTCCAGTCAGGTTTCGTGTTTCTTTTCTTTTTTTCTTTTTTTTTTTGCTTCTTCCCTTCTCACCTACATAATCTTTCTAAAGCACGCGCTGCATATGCAGTTTATGAACAACTCATTTATTCAACAGTTGCGTGCAAAGAAGAATATTAATTACCTTGTAAAGAATGACCAAGAGATTTGTGTGTTATTAACGGCAAGCAAATAAAGGAGTGCTTTTAGATATATCAAGTTCATCCATAAAATCAATACATCTAATGATGCGATTGGCTACAAACACAAATCATTTCTGATATAAATGAAAGTTGGATAATTAATCTAAAACATGAATTTTCATGAATCAATAAGAGAACAATAGCCTCACTTGCTTTAACGTAGAAATGACTCTCATGATTGAATGGCTGATTTCATAGGGGGTTAACATCGCTATATGATGGATTGATGAGCGGTGCTGATTAGCCATATATTCGAGCGGAATGAACCGCAAGTATACTGGATAACCACACTATGACCACGTCTCACCGGTTTCCTCGATATTTTTGTTCTATTTTTTTAGTATTTCGTCCTTGTTGGCTGCAATTCTTTTTCTATTTAAAAAAGGAAGCTGAAAAATAGGCCCATAAAGGCCACCGAACCCTATATGTGTTGATCGAGGAGAGAAATCTTCTAAAAATATAAAACATGAAGTCATTTTTTTCTAAAAGTAAAAAGTTAAAACAAAAAATAAGCCAAATTATTGATTTCGAAAATCAAGTCAAGTAATATAAATAAATCATATGTGAGAAGGTGATGACATTACTATTTTAATTGATGGCAACAACACAAAGCAACACAGATTAAAAAGAAAAAGACCCAAACCGACACAACGACTTCGGATTTATGTGTTTCGGATATCAGATCGGGTCGGTTCGGGTAGAGCACAGCCCCATTTGTTTCAGGTCAGGTGGACCGTCCAGGAGACCCAACCTGTCCATTGACACCCCTATCTCACGCACCATAAGACTGCAGATCAATCATCGCCAGACACTAATTTCTGAGTAAGCTCATATATAACAAAAACTAATTTTTACAACGGGGATTGAATAGCTTCATTAGCATCTTACAAACCAGCATGTACAAACTACCCCAGCAAGCTAATATATAACAAACACTAGTTTCTAGAGTTGAAGATTGGCGTTTCACTGATTCCTTCCCACCGAATTTGTCCGGGAGAACCAATTTGGAGGGCACTGAAGCGTTCAACAGCTTTATGGCCCGAGCAAAGATCACATGGCACGAGACAAGTTCAAATGGAACCAAATGTGCAAAAGTGCAAATTTAACAATGACACAGCCCGAGAATATAAAGATGCAATGTCGGAATTTAATTGATGACGGCACACCTAAAATTATAGCAAAGATATGCGAAATTTAGTCGACGACGCAAATCTGGTAACTATAACATAGTACAAGAAATGAAAGATAATTGAATGATAATATGTTTGTTATCGTGCGCTATGGGTCTCTACAGTACACGAACTCTAGTATGTTTATAATATAGCTACCTACGAGTAGTTTTTCAGCAGTTTTAGCCATGCCTTCACTTATCCGGAGCTTTTGGTTCCATAACCTCATGTTTCTATGACTTCTCATCTTCAATTGAATAACTTTCTCAACATATCTGCGATTACCAAAAGTCATGGTAACACTTGTCCACAAGAAGCTCAAATATCTGAAAATATCACTACTAGATTGTTACACATCAATGTCGACATCAATAACTTCATCCTAGTTAATTGGCGTTTGTCGCCGATAAGTTTATTGGTTGTCGATACTCTTCAAGTTGTCGACATTTAACTAAAAGAGCTTAAATATCCAACAATATTGCTACTCATCAAGTTGTTGACTACTAATTTTTATGGATGACTTCTGCTTTTCACCAAACTCTACTCTCATCAACTAAGTCTATTATTTGTCCGTAAATTACTAAAATAGGTCTTTTTTTTTTGTTGTTGCAAACAACACTAGAGTGCCACAGATCAATCATCACTCAAAAACTAATTTCTTAGTATAATAGAGACTAATTTCACATCTTGAATTGAGTAGCTTCATTAGCATCTTAGTAAGTGGCAGGAATAAACCACCCAAACTAATATAAACATATAGTTTCTGAAGTCGAAAAATAGCGTTTCACTAAGCTTTTTCCTAGCTGAATTTGTCCGTGAGAATCATGCGAGCAAAGTTTACATTAGGCAACTACTGAGATACTCTAATTCTTATAATAGGTTGGGTTTCCTCTCCTGACAAGCTAGCGTTCTGGATGAGTTCTTCCACTTTCGGTATGCCATAGAGAATCCCATTGAATATGTCTATAAGAACCCTTTTGGAGGGCTCAACAGCCTTATAGCCTGGGCAAAGATTACACGGCTGTGCAATGAAGGGCTTAACAGTTTTACAGCTTGGCGACTCCAACCATAGAGGACTTAGGCCTAGAAAAAAGCTCGATTGTTTCTTGGCTAACGTGGTTTTTGTGGCAACGCATGTCAAAGTTGCATGGAAAATGAGATTAGTCCACTAACAAAGTGTCAAACATTGATATAGGTTGGGAATTATAAGGGGCAAAGTGTTTGTTGACCAAATTGTAGGAAGGCATAGGAATGTATGTTATGTGGGTAAATATAAAAGCAATGTTTTGATATATACCTGCTGTGCAAGCCTTTATACGTTTTAGCACTATACTTTTACACACACAACGGCACTTTTAGGAAACTCCTAGGATGTGTTGAGAATAACCCTGTCAACATTTTGCGACATATGGTGAATCGTTCTCAGCCCTGCTCATCTCACGAAAGAGAAGACATACCAAATGCGTACTTTAGGTTTCTAGCGAACAGTAATAGCAATTTTACAATAGCTCACACAATCACAACTTGATCATAAATCCGTAGCCTTTTAAAAAGTCTGGTCATGTAAGTTAAGAATTATTGTGGGTAAGGGGTGTTAAAGCATATCAATACAGAGACTCAGAAATGTGTTCATGAATATATCCCTGTAATTAGAAAGGAATCTTTAGTTTCTTCTTCCATATATCTAAGCATTGTGTGCTCTTAGTTGATGAGTCGACCCAATAGTGATCAGATGGATCAAGCCTTCTAATCTCACGCGAACATCGGAATAGCTTTAAAACCGGTTATTCTCAAATGCCATGGCACCAAACTCAAAACGATCAACAACCACCAATTTAAAATAACCCTCAGATTTCATTGTTGATTTTTTAGTGTGGTCAAAATAGTTGTAAGAAGTCGCCATTTTTGCGGGCCTTGCCTCGTCTAAGCAGAAGTCTTATCACTTCCTCTCCAAGATCTCCAGTTTCCTGCACATTGAACCTACTGAGGAGAGATGATGGAAAGTCAAGCCTGTTACAATCCCTTTTTTTTATGGACCATAGCTTGTCTAGAGCAGAGCAGTAGATACTGAGGAATTTTGGTGCTAACCTATAATTACTTACTAATCGTGTGATTGTTGCACAAATCTCGCAGATGTTCTCAATTTCTTTGGGATATCAGTTAATAGTAAATCGATCTATTTCTTGAACCAGATGGATCAATGCACATAAAACACATTCGTGCAGCATGACAAGCATACGTACATTAGAAGCAACCTGCGTCTTAGGCACCATTTACCAAAGATCAATAATCACTCAAGAACTAATTTATTAGTAACCTAATAAATAGTAGAGCCTAATATCATATCGCAAATTGAATAGCTTCATCAGCATCTTACAAAGTAGCAGGAATAAAATACGCCAGCAAGCCAATATGAACAGAGAGTTTCTAAAGTTAAAGAATAGCATTTCAATGAGGTCTTCCCCACTTGAATTTATCTGTGAGAACTCCGCTGAATATGTCCGTTAGAATCGTTTTGGAGTGTAATGAAGCGCTCAACAGCTTTATGGCCTGAGTAAAGATCACACGACACAAAACAAGTTATATAAAAAGGGGTACTTGAGAAAAGATCCCATGGCAGCTTTCTTCGCAAGTTTAGAACGCGTAATTCAGGTTTCTAGCAAACAGTAAAAGAAGTTTTGCAATAGGTCACATAATCAGAAGTTGATGATAAATCTGAATGCCTTCTAAAAATGGCCTGCTCATATAAGTTGAAGAATTAATGCGGACGATGGGGGTTGAAGCATATTGATACAGAGACTCGGAGATGTGTTTATAGGATATATCCCTGTAATTAGATTGGAATCTTTATTTCTTCTTCCATATACCTGAGGATTGATGTGCTTTTAGTTGATGAGTTAACACCAGGGAGTGATGGGAATGGATCAAGCCTTCTAATCTCATACAAACATCTTAGTAGCTCTAGAACCGGTGATTCTCTCCTACCATGGTACCGAACAGATATATAATCACTAGTTGAAAATCAAACCATCAGATTTCATTGTTGAATTTCAAATGTGGTCGAAATATTTTTATGAGGTTGCAACTTTTGCGGGCCTTACCTCGTCCAAACCAAAGTCAACCACCATCTCTTCAAGATCCCCAACTTCGTGCACGTTGAACCTGTTGAGGAGAGTAATGCAACAGATAGACATGGGCTTTACAATCAGGTCATCCATCACCATGTACTGACGACGTCTCTCACAAACCCACCCTTTCCACTAGGTACCTTGGCCGAGGATGCAGCATCGGCAGCTGGTCCTGCGAGCCATGACAGTTCCTTGCTCATCATATTTTTGCAACCAGGACATATCGTAGAAGGGGAATCCGTCACATAGTTACTGCATGAAGCGCTGGGCACACCAAACCCTGCAGTAAGATGGCTGCCGGAAGTGCGATAGCAAGTGTAGTATTTAATTGGCGGTAAAGGCGGAGCTTCGGGCAACAATAAGCGCAGAACATCTGGACCGCAGCTCCGTGCTTTGGGATTCAACAGAGCCTCTTTCTCTCTACGTTTAATGTATGTGTCACTGAGATTCTCAACACTCACATAAAGATTGCGCAAGCTGCCGGCCACTAGGGGTGATCGGGTCCAGGGTGGGTAGGGTCTAGACCTAGACCCTGTACCCGACCCTGTTATAACCGGTTCCTCTTTTCTGGACCCTATACCTGACCATGTTTATATTGGACCCTATACCCAACTCACCTTATTTTTCCGATCCGGTTCTAGGGTCAACCTGTTTCTACTGGAACCTGTTTTGCAATCTCCCGATATCCTATTTGACTTCGAATTTTATATTAATACGTGAGAAAATAACGTAATCATCCTAATTTGAATTGAAACATTAAGCACTTGTAATAAATAAATACATGAACTTTTTGACTAAATGAAAAATTAAAGATCCACAAAGCTAATTATAATAAATAAAATCATAAGGCAAAGAATTAGCAACAAACATGGGTCTAATATTAGTCTTATTCCCACAACTACTACATGAAGCTATTCATTTATGCAAGCATAACTTCTCCTACAAAAGAGAAATTAGGCGAGCCAATCCATGTGATACACAAGAATTTGGCGGCGATGAACACCGTCCATCCATCGGACGATGCGAGAGGGAGCCGGTGAGGGAGGGAAGCAAGTGAGGAAGAGGAATGACAAAGGAGGAGTGGCGTGCGTGTTTGAGAGAGCCAAGAGGAAAAACGCTGTGTGATTGCAGGAGTAAGAATAGAAATCGGGGGGAAAAAAAGGGGTTTTGGACATCTACTTACAAAACCGGTTCGGGAACCGATTCCAAAACTGGTCCGGGAACCGATTTCCAGGTGGGTAATCACTCGGAACCTGTTCTCGGACCGGTTTAAACCGGTTCCGAATTTTGGGAACCGGTTCCTGGACCGGTTTCAACGGGAACCGGTTCCCAAACCTGTTTTCCGGGTGGGCCGGTCCAGTTGCACACCCCTACCGGCCACATCTGCTTTAGGGAGAAGACTCACAATAGTTCCAACTGGCAAAGCCAGACAATAGAAAAGGAAATCCACAATCCTTTCCGGCTTCGGCAAAGAGGATGGTCTGGTTTCTCTTGTCGGCAAGAAGCTTCAAACTCATCTTGGTTTCTGCCATGCTCGCCCTTGGTCTTGAAACAGAATCAAGCGTACCAATAAGCCAGTTTTAATCCATAATATTTCGGAAGATTTGCTAAAGATCTACATTCTGTTTTTCAATATTTAGTGTATCTCTTAATATTGATTTGAATTTACTTTTTGTTTTTTAGTTAGCATAATATTTGGTGCATCTATTAGAATTAGCTAGAGATATTGAGTAGATCTTTTCCTTCCCTTTTCTGTTAAGCAATATGTTGTATAAATATTTGTACCATACATAAGCAACACAAGTGAATTACGATTCATTTCACTTAATTTCACTAAAACAAGAAGTGAATCAGACTTGGTTTGGCCGGACTAAGTCTGATACAAAGCCTACAAATTCTCATGCTGCCCATGATTGATAAAAGGAAAAAGCCAACTAGTCCGTTTAACTTGAAATTTTTCATTTCAATCAAGTCCTTTTGATCGGTGCAATTTATTCCGGCCCGTGCAATTTGTGCCGTCGAATCATTTAATCACCTATTACTAGTTTCATTAGAAAATCGAATCTAAATAAAAGGAGAAAACAAGTTATTTTAAATTATAAAGTGTAACTTAATAACAGAAAATAAATAAAGGAAGGAAATCGTAGGGAAAGAAAACTTTGCCACCGAGGGGTCATCCATGATTTAGAAAAATATCAAATCTTATGAACAAATCACTGGGGCCATCTGTTTATACATAGGCTTGGTGGGCCTAAGTGGACCAAAACGAGTCTTGTGAGCCAGCACTAAACCCATTAAATGGGTGGATTGGGTAGAAAATGGTTCAACGCAAATTGACATATTTAACTTGTTTTAATCAATTTCCATACAAAATAATACATACCCAACCTATATTATTAAAACATTTATATATTTAATCTAATCTAGGAAAATTCACACCCAAACGAGCTGAGAAGGCAGAGCGAGCAAGCATGAGATTGAGTGAGGACAGGAGAGAGTTGTAGAAGTGGGTGGAATCTAGTTAAGTTATGAATCCATATAAAACTCATATCATTTTGGTTTTTACTATTCTAAATCCATTTTTTACTTATTTACCAAATAACTAACCCTCATAACAACTTGGACTATTAAATATGTGTTAAGAGATAAGTTTATAACCCATTTTGATTGGTCCATGAGCCACTATACACCTTATAACCTCTATTAGAAAGTAAGAAGTTATTGATGCGAGCGAAAATTGGAACGATTTATGGGAAGAGACTCAACATGCTCTGCGGGGGACACTGGCTGAGTCATCACTATGAAAAGTGTGAGCAAGTGAGGCTAGGGTGAGGGAGAGCTCATGAAACTAGACATATGCTCGAGAGCAAAGGTGATCATTTGGTGGAAGCTCATGCCCAAATTTTTGCTCTAGCACAACAATAATACGGTTTTTACAGAAAAATCTGAGAATTGGCCCGATCGGACTCTTATGGCTCGGGCTAGCCTGCCGGCACGGGAGTTACCAGACCCGTCATTGGTTCTATTATGTTAAATTATGTCTCGAGTTTGAGTCCATCTACGATACCCGATCCGTACAAAACATTTACATGCTGAAACAAGAAAGAACGTGAGCGGAGCATTTGATGAAAAATGGTGCAGGATACGAGCCGAAGGGATCCCACCCTCGATCTGCGATGCACGTTGGAAATAAAGGGTTCAATCCATGGAATTCTTCTCGCTTGTAAGCATGAATTCTGAAGAGTTGTTCGTCCAATTTCTTCAACCGCATTAAATGCACGCACATGGCCATGTGCATGCATGCACGTAGAAAAGAAATTGGTCAACACTTGCTGCCTCATAAGCCTATCATGTAGGCGCCGAACTCTCTCCCTCTCTTTGTTCAACTTTTGTGGGCTTCTCTTGTCTTTTTATTGATAAAGAAAGGGGAAAGCAGAAGCTCTTCTACGTGTGTCAGTGCATGCTGGTCATACGCTCACACGCTCTCATTAATTGCATGGAGGCGCATGCTTTGAAGATCGGCACCGCTCTGACAATTCTGGAGTACAATATTATTTTGTTTCCTTCCCTTCCATCGATAAAAGGAGAGAGAGCTTCGGAGGACAAGGCAGGAGCAAAAGAAAAGAGCTCGGCAGAGAGCAAGAGAAAAGAGCTCGAGAGAGTGAGAGACGAGAGCTCCGAGAGGTTTGTGCGGATTCGAGTCCAGTGAGTTGAGTTGTTAAACACCGTGCGTATTGGATGTATAGTAGGGCTAGGAAACACTTGAGTGCATGTGTGATTGTAATCCTGTAATTCTCCGATTTATAGTGGATTATCTTGCTGGCTCTCCCCATGGACGTAGGTTCCGACATTCGGACTGAACCACGTAAATTTCTGGTGTCCTTTTATTGTTCCTGGTTTTATTTCAATCGATTTCTATAGCTCCCAACATAATTGCAAAACTTCGATCCGCTTCCACTGCGCCGCCGATTACAACATATTCAATAGTCACCACTCTAAAGCTTCCACCCGAGCCGCCCGCACCGGATCATCACAAAATTCTCAAATCAAGCTAGACTTAGAGAGACCAATCGGAAGACGGTGTCCATGGAAACCAAGAGAAAATCGAGAAATACTCAAAAAGTTTGTCTCTTTCGTCGGATAAATAAATCTGCAGGAGTTTCACGAAGAAACATTTACATGATACACTAAATAAACAACTCCTGTTGGGGAAAATCATCAGCGAGGCATGTCGATGCGAAAAACAGACGAGGGCATGTCTACTTCAGTTTCTTTCTGCTAACACTACCTCACAAGAGCGTCAATCAGATAGCACTAACCAGAGAAAAACCATGAAACTGAGCTTGTGAAGCACCGACTGATGACGGAATGCGCACCTCTGGATCGAGTGGCTTCGACCCTGCGAGTGTAATAAGAGCTGCTTTCTTCACAAGTCTTGGTCAATGACAGAGAGCTTTGCCTCTGACATGGTGGAGGTCGTAAAAAGGTGAGGGCTTTTGAAAAAGATAATTTCACCTTTGAGTCAGAAACGAGACAGAGAGAAAATTATAGGAGACAGGGTTTTTAGCCGGAGCGCAAGGTGGTAGGTGCTCCTTTGAGGAGGTTTTCGCAATTCGGTCTTCTCCTGACAATTTTTTATGTGACTTGTTCACAGGGTACGTCGTTCGTTGTCAACGACGGTGGGTTAATACTACATTGACAATGAACGTATTAAAGTATCATTTTTACAACTTAAACTAATGGAGTGTTCGCTTTTTAGCTCGTTCATGACAAGCTTAGACGTATTTATATGAACATGCTGAAATGTTATTCATATAAACACGACTCATTCAGATAAATTTAAACATGCCTAAACGCATTTTTTCTCATTTACAAATGACTCATTGAGCTTTTGATTAACTTTTTTTTTTTAAATTCAATTTGAGATTGAAGATGCAGTTTTAAGTTGTTAATCTAAATTGCTTCTTCACTAGGTTTTTTGAGTTTGTCTCCAATTGATAATCACAACCAAGCCACGTACTCCGTGATCAACAGAGCCCACATGTTTTATCACTTTAGTACGGATAAAATGAAGCTCAATTGTGTGACAAATCGTAATGTTTCTGAATTTCTGTGATTAGATGCTGAGGGTAGCGAGATTAGGACTAAATTACATTTTTAAAAATATTTACGACTTGATTGTATTTTATAAAAGAATTTAGACTTTTAGTGAACATTTTTTTCCTATTGATCTACAAATTGTACCGGACTTTTTACTAGTTATGTTCGACAAAAAGTGAGATCGGCTTAAGATCTAATTATAATGGAAATATTAATTTCCTAACCTCCTGGTTAGGGATAATGACCGATAAGTTGTTGAACATTTTCATATTACTTGTCGTGATTATTGAAATATATCGCTTGATTATGAGGTCTGTATGCTTTATATATATATATGGTCTCCCTTTACATATTAATTTAAGTTTTTAGGTTGGACTTTCTAATATGGTATTAGAATCTGGTTTAGTTCCCCATTCATCAAATTGCATATGTTTTTTAATTCAATTTGCTTGTACGAGGTGGTGTTAAATATCTCACATCACTTGATTATAGAGTTTATATGGGAAGCAATGAACCCCGAGAAGTGTGTATAGTTGATATGAGTTCAAATAATTGGTAACTCGACTTCTCCTTTAATCCGACTCAACGTATGGAATAACTATCTTATGATAGATTCGATGGTCTTCTTCACCATGATCTGTTATGAGTTTTACCTTGACAACAAATTTTACTTTTTGGTGGAGATTGGATGGTATGGCCCTAGTGGTATATATCCAAGGACGATCAAATAAGAAATTGAATGTAGTTGGGATGTCAATCACTTAACATACGATGTTGAACAACGTCAACTCTATTTGCATGTCGAGACTAATCTAACCCGCCACATCTTTTTTTCATTCCGTCGAATGCTCGTACGGAGGTCTTCACAGCCCTTATCTTAGACATATATATTTCGAGGTGATGAAGAGTCACCAATGGGCATATATTCAATGCGGATCTATTGTCAATAAGCACTCAGGACACATGAGATGCCCTCCACTTAACTGAAATGTACAATGCTTTAGTGTGCCCTGTACCCTCAACAGGGAATTCTTCATATGAGAATGTCATTAGGTCCATAAGGAGTATAGATCCCATAAACTCCTCCGGCTTGTTATGTGACATCCCAAATTTTCGGTCCTGTCTTCTACTGAATAAATCGGGCATTTCATCAACACGCCTATAGTGCTATTCTCAAAGCTAATCACTCGTGAGATAACTAGACTATCTGGGACAACAATTAAGGATTTTAAGACAAATAGACTTGAGAATTCGACTAGGAATCGGCTTCTCGACCGTGCTCATCTTTAGAGGTCATTACGGCACAGTATAAAATCAATTTGAAATCAGAGATAGATCGGTTCGACTGAGATGTGTGGCTAATCGTGGGTGACACCACTAAATTGGAAAATTCTCGTTGACCGACACTAGACTGATTTTCTTATTGTTTTGATACCATGTGTCCGTATTTGAATTCTCGAGATTTTCACGACAACCGAGAGTCGCCAATGAGTCAAGTGGGTTCATTATGGCTCGAAGAAAATCGACCATGGGTCATTTGCACTAAAAATATCTGAAAGTTACCCGATAATCTAGGTCACCCTAAAAATGCGCCGAATGGAAATTAACCGCGAATTCAAGTCTAATTTCAGAAATTGAACATCCTGTCATGTCACAATAAATTCTAGGAACGTCGACTCAGTCTCAGAATATTTTTTTGACACACGAGATTTTTTGGGAAAAAGTCGTCGCCGGATCGTTTTTGTGCAGAAAAGGCCGAGGATTGTTTTAGATGGCAAAATTGGAAAGCATGAAGGATATGCGAGTGAGGAAAAATGCCGAGATGGTCGATGGATGACCAATTGAAGTTGTGGAGGCCAATTGAGATTTAATCAAGTAAGTTGAAGTGTCCAATTGGAGCCATATGCTTGCAAATTCGTAACTCCCCTCATGCCTAGCCAAAATGGACTATTTCAAAGGTTGTGGGGAGTGCTTGGGTGGAGGATTGGCAGCCAAGCATCCATGCATGGCCAAGGATGAGTCTTGAAGATATTTTTGTGGAAAATGTTGGCCAAAGGGACCCCATCAAGGCAAAACTTGCCCCACACTTTTCTCTCTCTCCCTCATCCTCTCTCTTGGCCGGCCAAAACCTCCACCCCCTTCCATACTCGACACCACCAACAGCAGGGAGAAGCCAGCACCATCGCACGCCAAGCCGCCGCCGAGTCACGCCGCTCGCCGTCGTCCGCCTCCACCCGCGCCTGGCCGCGCGAGCTGCCACCCCCACCGTGCAAACCAGACGTCCAGCAACCCCATCTCGCCATTCCAGCAGCTCCTCAGCCATGCCGAAGCTTCCTCCTCCGCCGGTTTGCCCCGGTGTGGACCCGAGACCACCCCCACCGTCGTTCCCGAGCCTTGCAACCACAAACCAGCTTGTTTTTCTTCTATTTGTAGCCAAGAACAGCAAGTAGAAAAGTGGGTTTCCAGCCACTTGGTAGGCTCAATTTGAGGTTTTTTCGGGTCCTGGACCTTAGGCCAATTTTGGAGAAAAACGTCCCCCGCGACGTTCCCGACGTTTCAATCCGAGCGGATTGTTAAACGGGTGAGTTTAGCTCACTAATCCCCGCTTAGTTTGCTAATTATGCTTAGGGGTTGATTAGTGTTAATTAAGCATGATTAGGGGGTTATATTAGTTTAGAATAATTAAATTAGTGACTTATTAATGCATGTTAGGTGGTTAGACATAGTCATTAGCGAGCAAATAGGCTTGAGTAATTATTAAACGAACCTCGGGAAATTTCCGGGTCTATTCCGGCCTCCAATTAGGCATTATGGGCCTAAGTTGGATTTTTAGTATTTCTTTAATTAATTTTCGAAATTATTTAATTACTTATTTAATTTTTCGAAAATTAGATTGGGATGGTCGACAACCGGAATTTTATGCTGATTATCGTGGTGCAATCCGTTTGTTTAATTAAGCTTTATTTTGTGCTAAAATGAATTATTCGTGATTATAAGATTATTTTCTTGAATTAATTAATTTTGATAATTAATTAACCGAGCATTAGTTGACAGCGCCAAAAATATATTTTGGTGGACTACAGAAAATGGTGGGATTTGTGGAAGGTATTATAGTATTTTGGCTAAAGCCGACCGTGTACCCACACATGGCTGTTTGTACCGAGTATTTCATCATGAGGGAATTAGGTCAAGACATATTTCTTAAATGAGGAATATGATTGTAAAAGTCAATGTCTTTGGCTGTAGATGAATAATCGGGTGAGGTTATGACGTAGATTAAGATTGACCACCTAATAAAAGTAGTGCCTATTTAGGCCGTAATTAACCACCGACGTACGGTTGTGCTCGCTGAGCTGGAATTCAGCATTACCACCTAATCTAGGTTGTGCTCGTTGAGCTGTAATTCAACATTACCACCAAAGTATGGTTGTGTCCACTGGACCGTAATCTACCACGGAGCTTGGAATCGGTTGTGCTCGCTGAGCCGTAATTCAGCATTACCGCCAAAGTTTTAGTATGCCGTGCTCGCTGAGCCGTAATTCAGCGTTGAGTTGAGTATTTGAGATGATCGTGTAGGCCGTGCTCACTGAGCCGTAATTCAGCATTGAGTTTGAGTAGTTGAGATGACCGGGGAATGGTCTGAGTGACATGTAATCGACTAAGTCAATTGATCGAGATATCGATCTGTGATAATGTGATTGGGTGCCTATTTGAACTGTGCTAATATGCAGGTGGAATCTTAGGCCAAGGTAAGTCCTCTGACCCGTGCGTGCATAGGCAGCCCATAGTGTATTGGTTTACTAATCGGGTCTTAGGGGGTAGAACTCGCTAAGACGTTGTCTCACTGGTTATTATATAACCATTTTAGGCCCATAGATGGCAGCACCTCTACCTCCTCCCATGTGTCCTGCGTTACCGAAGGAAATCACCGAGGAGAAGTTCCACGTGCCGATGCCTGGGCACGCTAAAGGCCTGGAGTACGTAATGGTGAAATACATCATATGGGTGGATGTGGGTAGAACCCAAAGGGTGCCCTATTAATACCAGGCATGGTATCGTTATTATAGCGATGGGCAAAGAGTGGGCTCGATACCGGAGTTTGAGATGCCTGTGTATGCTTTGGAAGTAGTGTATGGGGAGGGCATTGCAGAACCTAAAGGTGGAGAAGTGATTGATCCAGTGGTTCCCGTCCTTGAAGGCCCAGGATCATCTGAGTATCCTACGGTAGGTTCCAGTGGGAACATGGAAGGAGGAAGGATCGTTGAGCAGGAGGAGAATCCAGATGAAGACTGAGTGGAGGACTGAAACCCCACTCTTGTTTTGCAAACTACGAGTTGTGATCGGATGTATAGTAGATCAGACTTGTGAATAGTATTGTATTATATTCTATAAGGTTTTCTTTGTATAAAAATGTGGTTATGGTTTTCAGTTGTGAAAAATATAGCTCTACTTTTCTATCCCATTGTTTTATTGTCTGGGGATTTTATTATATGCTTCCGCTTGCGTATTAAAATGAAAAAGGTCGGCGATGCATCCTGGGACGTCGCTATTAATCGACCAGGTGAGGGATAGGCACGCGTTTGAGAATCGAGGCGTGACATGTTATGAACAATTGTTTCTAGCACATGAACCTTACTCAATACTTTCATTAGGGACTTTTGGTGTTTAATAGACGTTTGTAGGACTTCAAGCAAAGAGATTTGTGCAGTCATCTTAGACAACTAATCCATCACACTATACTCACTTGCCTTAATCACAACCAAAAATTCCTTAACTTCTTTATTAGTGACGGGAGTTACATGTTGAATATTGGCTTAAGGATAGGTTCACCCAAACCTTGTGACTGGGTCAACATCAAAATTTATAGGACTAGGGAACCGCCTAGTTGTCAACATATGGGTAAGGTTGAGGTATTTCAATTACTATCCCTTCATTATTCGTGGGCACCACGATTGCTAATTCTTCATAGTCAAACGTGTCATTTAATTGTGGCATGTCTTTGAGCAACGGATCCACCTCATTCTTCTTATCACCTAATGTAGCCAACTCTTCCTCCCAATCAATGATGACTTGGGAGATAGTGGAGACCATGCCTCTGTGGTCGGCATACATAATCATGCCGACATCCGCGATTCTTATCACCTTCTTTCATGACTACCAGTGGAAGTGTGTCGCTTAGTATCCAACCTTCACTAACCCATCATAAATATCATTCGTATGCACCCTCACATATTTGACTTAGCTAGCATCAAACCGAATACAGCATATACTTTGTCTGCATGATTAGGGAGCGGACTTTTCAAGACATTTGGTGCAGCGGTTTGGAAGGAAAAGGCCTTCATGTCTAACAAATTCTGGATTAGATGTTTGAGCGTAATGCATTCATCAGTCGAATGCCCCACTTCGTCCATGTGACGGTCACATTTCTTGGACGGATTAAAATTGGAGAATTGTTCACAATTGGTCGTTTTGGCTCAGTTGAGAGCAAATTCTTTCTCTAGAGGATTGCCGGTAGCTAATATGGAGACCCAGGGAGAGAAGTGAATTGTCTCTTGTTGTTTTACTTTTAGAACCGCTATCGACTTGAAGTATGTGGTTGCACTCTCGCCACCTAAATCGTTGGTGTACGATTGACATCTTCACGGTCTAATTGGGCGTAGGTTACATTCAATTCCATGGTGGACTCTTTGTCTTTCTTCATGGTGAACCTTTTGCTTGGTGAGGATGGCTCAGTGAACCACCCATCTCTTAACCATATCTCAATTTGTTCCCCCAAGGGATGAGTTGGTTAAAGGTCTCAGCATATGTGCTAGCCATTTGAATATGGAACTCAAATGGAGGTCTTAATAAACAACTTCATTAACTCTTTGTCAGTAAATTTGGAAATGATTTGGACAACCAATTATCACCACTTAGTGGCATACTCTTTAAACAACTCACTCTCCTTCTTCTTCTTTTAGTTCACTCGAGATTCTCATGAGAGAGTGCGATGTCCATATCGTAAGAAATGCATCAGCCACTTCATTCCAAGTGTCAAGGAGGTTTATGTTCTTCATAATGTACCATTCAGTGCATCTAGTCAAACTTGTTTGGAATGATTGGACTATAAGGGACTCATTTTTTTTTTTACATATTATGTCATCTGCACATGGTACATCTACAAGTAAGCTTTTGAGCAAGAAGTGTCATCATACTTCTCAAATTCCAATATTTTAGACCTGCTCAGTAACTTAACCTTCACATAAACAGACAAATGAATCAGAAGTGAGCTTTGTGAACCCTACAATTGTTTCACTTTATCTTCAAGATTTGAAAGCGTTCATTTTACTTCATCTTAGGAGCACTATTAGGCTTGCCTTTCTCAATAGTGATTAGAGGGCGGTCATCCTCCAACTCAAACATATCAACACCAATCATGGGGATCATATTCATCTGTTTCAAGACCACTAACTAAAGGAGAGCGAGTGCAAAAATTGGATTCACTCGTAATATTTGGACCAACATATGTTGTATGGTGGTGAGGAACTACCTGAGTTGATCCTCCACATTAGCAATAGGGTCACACATCTCAATTAGGTCGGTCATTTTTGTCCTAGACCGCATATGAATGGGTGAATGGCATTGATCCATAATCACCTAATTCGTGAATGAAACACTAATAAGCAAAGAGTACGAAAAGCACACCAATCCATGACAAAGGTCTAATAGCTTTTATTCATTGATGAAATTGTTTAAACCACATTCTTTGCCACGAATTATCAAGGCAAAAACTTGAAATGCCCCAGACAAACGAACTAGGAAAGTAAATAACTCAACTCCCTAAACATTGAACTAGAAATGAAAAAAAAAACATTATATACTCGAGCCATTTCGCTTGGCATGATCAATATACGACAAAGACATGATTTCTAGATGTAACTGCTTATTCTTCGACCAAATCGTGCAGCAAGTTGGCTTTCTCCAACTATCATTTTGAGATGCCTATTCTCAGCATTATCAGTGGTCTTCACGAGCACATTAGGTATCTTTGAGAGTAGTTCACCTGGAATCTTATGTCATCGAATTCAGTTGAGATGTAGTACTTTCTCTCTTTATCCTTCAGCTCCTTTTCAAGCCATATGAGCTTTTATGGGTGACACAAAAGCAATGGAATCCTCATGGTTGTGGTCTCTATTGGTGAAGCCAATTCGAAGCGGATTACTTGCAATGCTGGGGGAAGTTCTTATACAACTTGATACTAACGAGTCATTATAGTCAGGTAGTATTCCGTTCCTCTAGTGAATCCCAATAAGGGATCAGGCCAACACCTCCACATTTGAGTCTTGCTTCATGAACTTGGAACCACTTAGCATGCTATAGGAAACCTTTGGAAGTTGGCTTTTTCAAGAAAGCTAGCCATTTAGAATAATGATAATCCAGTGCATGCTCTTGTTTATTCTCAAATCTCATAATATGGCAAGTAGAGTTGTTAACTTTATGTATGGCCATTAAACCGTCCAACCCTTTTATCTGAGCAATGAACCAAATTTGTAAAAGCTCAGAAGAAGCATGAAATATTTTATTACCATTTCCTTTAAACTGGTTGAGGGAAAGAAAAGTTTCAGTCAAGGCAACATTAATGAAGTTCTTTCCCTCACACACTTGTCAAACTAATTAAGCAATCAAAGGATTAATAACATTATTGCAGTGAGGAAAAACTACAACCCAAAGAAGGCTTATAGAAAGATCTTATTCATTTGGGAAGAGGTATCATTTTTTAAATATTCATCTAGAAACGAGAATGGACATGCATTGTGGTGACCCTTCAAAACTTTTCTTATTTTCCTTCTTTGATTCTCAAAAAATCAGAGAAAGATAGTATTTATTTCAATAGACAGAGTGATTGATTTAGATTCCAAAGACTTTCTAATAGCGATGCTATATTCCTCCAAATTTGGAGAAAGCTCATGCTTACCTAAGATGAAAGTGGATGTCTCTAGACACCAACAGTGAGCTAGTGCTTGGATAGGGCTACCATGAATGTTGATGCACAATAGAGGAAGGAGTTGGCCAACCCTTGACTCCACGAATTTGCGGCTAACTCAGTCTAGCTTGCCCATCACACGTTGAGCTCCTCCTTTAGATGGAGCATAATTCGATTGTCAGATGTTCATATTATATATTGACCAAGACTCGGGACCAATTAACTGTTATGGACCGACAAAAATAATACAATAAAGTAAGTAAATTGCGAGACAAAAGTTCAGAGCACTTCCTTTACTAATAACTAAGTGGCAATCATAGAGCCACAAGAATGATCGGACTAGCCATGGGCGTGTGGACTAAGTTGGGTTGTCATGACTTTACCTTGATCGAAGAGTTGACCCTGGTCGCGAGCATGTAGATTTGGGTGGGTACTTTTATCACAAAGAAAGAAACTTTGAGATTAAGATGGGTGACTCATATTGTGCGCATATAGTCGAAGTGGTATCCATCTCAATACCATCCTAGGTAATCCTATGCGGCCTAGATCTGGTGGTAGGTTGTGTGTGTAAGAGTGTAGTGTAAATACATAAGCATGTGCAACAATTTATATGCAAACGGTTCTTCAATAATTCAAAATTAAACCATACATTTCTACACCTCCCTACAAGAAAATTGGCCTACATCCACTAAGTGTTTTCAAGTTTCCAGTAGAGTCGCCAAGCTGTTGTAACCTTCCCGAAGCAAGTGGAGCCACTTTCGGGTTCGGTTAATAGATTATTAAGCCTAGACTTAATTCAGACTCTCCCAGGCTTTCCTAAGCTCAACCAATCGCGAATTAAGGTTTAAATTCTTAACATGTATATGATCTTCAATTAGAAGTCGCCACTAATATATTTTTTATAGATCAATTAGTTACCCAAGTAAAGTGACATGAGACTTACTTCTCATACAAATCAGAGATTGTGGGAACGAGGACTCTATTACACTAGTTTTCTCTAACGTCATTTCGGTATTTTTCTCTTTTACTTCAGAATAATGTTTTGCAAGCAATTTTCATTGATTTTAATTTACTCCATAACATGTGAGGTGATTAGGTGGGTACGCAACCATTATTTAACACTCAATAATCAAAGTCCTAAATAAATTGTGGATAAGAATTACTTACATCAAAGCAACGAAAACATTTGCAGTGTTAGCTAAAAAAATCATATCCTCATCCTAAATGCGATTTTAACTAGCACACAATTTCACTCAACTATGTATAAGGTATTATCTTATTTAATGGAAACTATGCTTTATGTAATGTGTGCAATGCGAGCTTACTCTAGATGATAAAATGACGTAAAAAAGTGATGATATTTAACTATGTTTCCTAATTGTAATGACAGAAAATTCAACATAGGACTACCCTAGCATTGGATGTGATATCAATTAAATTAAACTAACGTGAAATTTCTAAGATGACATACAATTTATATAAAGTGTCCTAACTCTAATGACAAGTAAAAAATAATATATAACTATTCTAACATGACATAGAAATTATTGTTACCCATTCTTAATGACGTGCATTCTAGAATGACATGCAATTTAATTAACATGTTACCCCTAGATGACATGCGATTAATCACATTGCATGATATTGACATGGCATATATGACGTACAAAGACGTGGCATTAATAATGCAAGCACGATGACATGGCATTTCATGATGACATGGCATGTATGGCATGGAATTTATGCACCTAATTTATATGAAATGCACGGGATATTTTTTTTGTATTTTTCGTTAAATTGGTAATATATTGTCTAATATAAACCAGAAATTAAATTAGGCAAAACCCTAAGTTAAATTACAATGTTATCTTTACTAGATAAACCCTAACCTAGAATGCAGTCTTTATGAAAAAAAGCTATATAAACTTATTCTAGTTTATTCTAAGGAGATTATCTATAATCTAACTAAATATGCAATGTTTTATATTGGAATCTACCCTAATTTTATCCTCTATCTCTTTATGATTTTCCTTTTTTTTTTTTTTTATAAGAATAAAAACCAAATCAAATCAAAATATAAAGATAACATCCACCGCCCAAGGTATCATCCATGTCCATTTAATTTTGCAAATGAAATTAAGGAATCATAACATACGACGTAAGGATCAAATTGGCCAATTTTCTATATGATCGCAAATCGTATCTCAGGCATGAGATCGGACTATCGATCATTTGCACTTTGCGAGATTCTGGTGCTATATTTCAGGGCATGTTTAACAGAACAAAATATCTTTAATTTTGGTATGTGACTTATTAAATCGAAGCTTGGGAGTCAAAGTTCATTTTTCTAACTGGATATTTTTCTAGATTTCAACATTACGTAGCTCAAAACGGTCAAAAACTGAGATAGGTTTAGTGAATCACCAAAACACAAAATATCAAATTTATATTGTCTATATTTTTTTGCTTCTTAAACATGATTCCACTAGTCAAACGACACTAAGTATTCATTCATCAACATATGAGCATCTTGACCATTGCGAATTCCTATATGCACTAGGCCTCTTCAAAATTCAATCTATCTAAGTTCAGAAACAAACTCACCTTGTTCGGTGTTACTCTGGCGATCAAACCAGCAATCCAGCCATCGTGATCACCTCCACACCTTCACGAAATTGGCCAAGGATGCTCGGCAAGCATCTAGCAATACGACAAAAATAGTAAGTGAAACTTAAGAGCAAACTTGGTCTAATAAACTTCAAATGAAGGTAATGAAAGAATTAGGCAATCGGAATTGCTCCGATGATAATCTAATGGAACTTCGGCCACAATCAATTCGATGACTTGTCAAAGATGAGTGTCGCAAGCTCAAGCTGCCAAGGAATCACCAAGAATTGTCCGAAACAGTAGCTAGAACTGGCAGCTAAGAACACCAACGTGGAGAATGTCTTCATGCCGAGAGGGAAAAATGGTTGGTTTCGAGGATGTCCAGCGATTTTAAGATGAAACTTTGACTTCCAATAGCTCGAGGACAATCAAAGGAGCGGCAGTGTGATGATGGCTCGCTGGCGTAGGACAAGGACAAGGGAACTGACGGGCGAGAGAGATAATGGTGGGGAGAGGGAGAGAGTTAGAGAGATGAAGTATATATGAAAATGTGGCCACCCCTCCCCCAAAAAAAAAGAAAAAATTGGTGGGAAAATTTTTTATATGTGCCATTTAATTTGAATCCTAGCCCTTGGATTAATCTAAGGGCTAGAAATGATTATTACTTGATTAAGTAAGCTCCTCATTGGCGCATTTCAAGTCACATGAATTGATGGTTTGGTACAATGGATGGCTAGGATGATCTCATGATGAATGGCTAAGATCATTTGCTTAGCTATTAAGAAAAGCTCTCATTGATTATTTTAAGTTGACAAGGATTAAGGGCATTGTGGTCTTTTGCCAAATAAGGTAATTTTTGTAATCTTATGCATAAGGAGAGAGAGAGAGGGTTAGTTGGCCAAGGTAGGCTAGTCGAAATGGGTGCCAATTGGGTGAAATGGCCTTTACAACCTTAATTGATCAACGCCTGTCAGACTGAGTTGACTCGGTCCTTCGCCGGCTCAATCTTGGTCTAGTTTCCTCTATTCTTGTCTCAATTTTCCAGTTCTTGATCTAATTAAGTCAAATTAAGAATTTCATAAGTGAATTGGATCAAATTGAAAGCAATTAGATTGAATTGAAAGGACTTGGTCTGATTAAGTTGACACAAAATGCTTTAATTCCACCAATTTCTATTAAAATTGCCCCATGAACTAGATCAATATGTACAATTGAAGTTCAAATGGCCAAATTGATGCTCCACTGATCAAATTGAACGTTAGTTTATAATAGATTAAGTTGAATCAAGTCGATTAGGGCATTTCATCTTTGATTTTTCATTTACATGTTCACTGATTTGGTCAAGATTGATATTGGAATTGAACTTCATTCAACCAATTGTATCTAATTTTGGCTAATCTACACTAATTATGAAGAACCAATTCGAACCCTAATTGGGTCAAAATTTGGGAAATTTGTTAATAACTTATCATATCAAAATGGCTTGACAATGGGATGCGCTATAACCTATAAATCAAAAGTCACAAAAAAAAAAATTTGGGTTAATACCCTGAAAAATCACAAACCGATACACCTACGACAAATTTACCCAAAATTAATTTTTTGACAATGAAAAAATTTAAACTGGTACACTTGTGAGAAATTCACCCCAAACTATTTTGTTTGATTGCCAAAAATCTCAAACCGGTACATTTATGATAAATATATTATCTGTTAAATTAGATTGATACTATAAATAAAAAAAAAGCAACAAAAATGGTACAACTGTGACAAAAAATAAGAAGTAAAATCTCAAATAGGTACACCAGTCAACTGTTACGTATTATCAAACTCAGCAAATTGGTTGTAAAATTTAGCGAAAACTAACAAAGATTAAATTTGTCACAAGTATATTATTTGAGATAAATTTGTCATAAGTATATCAGTTTGGGATTTTTGGTGATAAAAAAATTAATTTTAGGTAAATTTGTTACAGATATACCAATTTGGGGATTTTCAAGGTATCAACCTTATAAAAATATCTCAAAAGGCAACTGGAAATGAACTAATTTTGTTTTTTTGGTCGATTTTTTTTACATATACCGAAAACACCCAAATGTAACGATGAGGCAGCATCTTCGGGAGATGTCAAACATGATTCGTGAGCTAAAGTCGGCAGGTCACTCCCTTACTGATGAACAGCAAGTTCAGGCTGTTATAAGGTCTCTTCCTAATAATTGGGAGCATATTGAAGATCAATATGACGCATAATGAGAATATTGTCACTTTTGATGATATGGCGCGTCATTTGGAATTAGAGGATGAGCGCCTAGAGGCTATGAGATCCTCTACTCATGCTTATGTTGCTGAATCGAGTTCGCGCAAAGCTTCGAGCTTTAAGCGCAAAAGGAATCATCAATTCAACAACAAAGGGAAAAAGACTGATTAGGCACCTAAGAGGGCTAAGACCTTCCAACGCAAGAAGTGTGGTGGGAAGAAGGACAAGGCCAAGATGAAGTGCTACAATTGTGGCAAGATAGGTCACTTTGCTCATGAATGCACTAAGCCGAAAGAGGTACCCTATTACTCCATTACTTTAAGTAATGCTTTTGTTTCTAGCACTGTAATGATTGCTGAATCTCATCCAATGTGGACTGTAGACTCGGAGCAAATGCACCACGTAGCTAGAGACCGAGAAGCATTTGTGGAGTATCGTCGGATACAGCTTGGAAGAAAATGAATATATGTTGGGAATAACTCAAGAATTGAAGTGAATGGTATCGGCACATGTAAATTAATTTTACGTGATGGTCGAAGCCTATTCCTACACGATGTCCTCTATGCTCCGGATATTCGACGAAACTTGGTCTCCATAGTTGTTCTTCTTAGCCTAGGTTATGTATTGAATTTCTATGGTGATTGTGTTGACATCTTGTTTGGAACAGTTTATTATGGTTCAGGTTATGTATCGAATGGTTTTATAGTGTTAGACATTGACTATGATCAGTACAATGTTAATGTTGATGGTTGTTTTTCTTTAATTGCATCTTCTAGTAATGTTGAGATTGATGCAAGTACTTGGCATGCTAGATTAGGTCACATTGGGTTGCAAAGAATAAAAAGATTAGCTAGAGAATGCCTTTTAGGGTCACTCACTAATGTTAATCTACCCGTATGTGAACATTGTCTAGTGGGAAAAGCAACTAGAAAACCATTCGGTAAAGGGACTAGAGCCGAATTTCCATTGCAACTCATGCATTATGACATTTGTGGTCCTTTGAATGTGAGGGCGAGGCATGGAGCCTCATATTTCATCACTTTCATAGATGACTTCACGCGTTTCTGTTATGTCTTTATGATCTCCCATAAGTCAGAAGCATTAGACTGCTTTAGACGATATATAACGATGGTAGAGAATCAGTTGAATAAAACAATAAAGGCATTGAGAACCGATCGTGGACGTGAGTATCTATCTGAGCAATTCAAGACTCTTTGTGATGAAAATGGAATTATACGACAATTGACTATTCCTAGTACTCCACAAAAAAATGGGGTAACTGAGAGAAGGAATAAAACCCTATTGGAAATGGTAGGTCTATGATGGCGCAAGCAAATTTACCTATCTCCTATTGGGGAGATGTATTATTGACTGCTGCCTATATACTTAACCGAGTGCCCTCAAAATTGGTCACTTCCACCCCTTACGAATTATGGACTGGTAGGAAACCAGACTTGAGTATTCTATGTCCATGGGGATGTGCAGCTTATGTTCATGAATCTTCCTATAAATATGACAAATTAGGCTCTAGAGGAAAGAAAAGTATCTTAATAAGATATTCTGAACACTCCAAAGGGTACGTGTTCATAGGTGAACAAGCTGATGGGAGTGACCAAAATGGAATCATGGGATGTCACATTCTTGGAGAACGATTTTCCTAGTAGAGGTGAGATTGATAAGGACTTCCAATTATATGAGATGGAAGATCCTAATAACATACACACTAATGTTGTAGAGGGAAATGAAGATTTACCTCAACATGCAAGACCTAGTGGGAGTGTTGCATCGTCTAGCGAATTGAATTCAAGAGAAATTCAGTTGCGTAAAAGTAATCGTAAAAGCATTCATTGTCGTCGTTTTGAGATTGAAGGGGAAGCATTTATGATTGCTCAGAAAGACGATGCCAAGTCTAAGACTGTTTAAGAGGCTCTCTCATTCTTTGATAAGGAAGAATAAAGGAAAGCTTTGGAAGATGAGATGGAGTCAATGAGGGCAAATCATGTCTGAGACTTGGTTGATCTACCACCCAATCGTAAGGCCATTGGAAACAAATGGGTCTTTAAGATTAAGCGAAGGGCGGATAGATCCATTGAAAAGTATAAGGCTCGTTTTGTGGCGAAAGGTTATACTCAACAAGAGGATATAGATTATGAGGAAACTTTTTCACCAGTTGTAAGGTTTGCCTCAATACGCCTTATCCTAGCCATCGTTGCACATTTGGACATTGAATTACATCAAATGGATGTAAAGACGGCATTTCTCAATGGAGAACTAAATAAGGAAATCTATATGAAGCAACTAGTAGGTTTCATAGCTAAAGGTCAAGAGCATAAAGTTAGCAAACTTCATCGCTCAATATATGGCCTTAAGCAATCATCTAGACAGTGGTATCTTCGTTTTCATCGAGCCATAACAACTTTTGGTTTCACGATGATCGAAGAAGATCACTGTGTATATGTCAAGCGGTCCGAAGATAAATTTGTGATTTTATCACTTTATGTGGAGGATATTCTATTGGCTGGAAATGACAAGGTTTTGGTTATTACCATAAAAGAATGGTTATCCTCCAATTTTGAAATGAAGGACATGGGAGAAGCTACTTATATATTAGGAGTTAAGATCGAAAGAGATCGATCAAGGAAACTCCTTACGTTATCACAAGAGTCTTATATTATGAAAATTCTTGAACATTTCAATATGCGGCACTATAATCCCATTGATACCCCTGTCATGCAAGGTGAAGGCCTAAGTACAGAGATGTGTCCTAAGACTCCAGAAGAAATTAAAGTAATGGAAACTGTTCCTTACGCTAGTGCAGTCGGAAGTTTGATGTATGCTATGATGTGTACTCGACCCGACATATGTTATGCCGTGGGATTGGTGAGCCGATATCAATCAAATCCTAGTCAAGCACACTGGAAAGCAGTGAAGAGGATCCTGAGATACTTGAAAGGCACTATGGACTATTGACTTTGTTACCAAGGGAATGATTTACGCCTATTAGGCTATTCAGATGCTGATTGGGGTGGAGACCTGGATGAGCGTAAATCGACTTCTGGATATGCGTTCTTGCTCAATGGAGGTGCAATTTCTTGGAATAGCAAAAAAAGACATGCACGGCCTTGTCTACGATGGAGGCAGAATTTATTGCATGTTCTGCCGCAATGCAAGAAGCAGTATGGCTAAAACGTTTCTTGGAAAATTTAGCTACTGTCATCGAGGTTCCAAGACCGATGATAGTTTATTGCGATAGTCAAGCAGCCATTGCCTATGTGAAATATCCCAAGTATCATGGAAGGACAAAGCACATTGACATAAAGAACAATTTCATCAAAGATATTATAGGGCAGAAAGAAGTGATCCTACAATACATTTCAACCAATAGAATGGTTGCTGATCTATTTACGAAGGCTGTTCCTAGAGACATATTCTTGACCCTCAGGATGTCACTAGGATTGCGTAGAATGTGATATATGTTATTGTAGAGGATCATTAGTTTATGTATTTGTGGACATGTGTATTGTACTTGTTTGTCTATTAGTGACTTTAATGTTTTATCAATAAGTACAAATCCATTATGAGACTAGCACATGCACACATATATTATTGAAAAGTATGTCAGCAAGCAACGATTGGCTCACTCACACGAGCAATCACCTCAAGTGATATAGTTAGCATGTTGAGATGAGACATTATGTACAAATAAATGCTGAAGAGCAAGTTTAGTACATAAAATAATATGTCGCCTTGATTGGAGTCAAGATGAGATCTGTGATTTGTTTATAATAAGACCGAACATGATAGTCCCACAATCATGTATGCTTGAAAGATGCCGGATGCAAGTAATTAATTGGGCGCTATAGAAAGCGAGCTGATATAGCACTCGAGCTAGACATGAGTACATGAGGAGCACGTGACTATGTTTAGGCTAAGATCCGTATAGTGGATATATTTAATAAATGACATACGCTCTTATAGAAAGAGAAATCCACTATAGCATGTAATTCATACTACATGTGCATTGTTCGACCGACAAGGGAATGTAAGTAAAATTATCCCTATTTACTCATCGTGTGAGCCCTTGAGGTAATTTATAATTTACCTCATTTTGTGCCCTATGTTACTTCTGACTATGTTCTCGAAGTGAAAGATCAATGTTGCTACTTTAGCGTGTTACTGGCGGTCATGAATAGATATGGCTTTATGGGACGTGTCTAAGAAAGCAGTTGTTCTAAAATGGAGAGAGACATGAGTGCGAAGGAAGACTATTGTTGTTTTACATCTATCACATGTATTTATTGGTCGACCAATTATATCGCCTTATGTGGTTGCAGATATAATTGTAAATACATGGTGTTTTGAGAATAATCAAGTATAGCCTTTACGGGATAGGTATACTTGGATTGATGTTACAAAATATGTCTAGGGCACTGTGAGACATCAATTGTTTATTTCTTTTCGGGGTTGTAGCCATTATGTCATCCCTAACAGGTGCATAATTTGAGCTCCCAAGTACAGGTGTACTCACCGGTCGCATGACTTACTTGCCAGTATGAATTGTTTTGTAAAGTTGATGAATGTTGAATGCCTTATATTCTTGATAGAGCACTATCAAGCCCATCATGTCCAAGTGGGAGATGTTGTACTTAATCAGTACATCCATGATGGGGTACAATTGGAACGCACTGTTTCGTCTTGATATGCTACGATGGAAATACACCCTTTTGAAAGGGTATGAGGGAGTCATATAAAAGACTCCTGAAGCCAACCGTTGGCACTGTTGGCAGAACATACGCTTAGAAATTCCTCTCCCTTTCCATCAAAGAAAAGAAGGCGTTTTATTTCTTCTTTACAAGAACAATTGGCATTTACGCTATGGAAATCGGGTGCTTTCCTTGTGATTGCATTCAGACCAACGTGAAGTATTTTTGTTCGTGATTCATCCACAATTCAACGTTCGTTCGGGGGTTAATTGTTATTTGCGCATCAGATAAAGGTAAGTCGTCTTCCGCCGACTTGAATTCCAAAAGTATATAACATTTCAACGTACTTTATTTTTTCTTGCTCAATCAAACACAGCTTGGCTTGAAACATTTGCATTTGCTTCTTTTGAAAGTGTAATAACATAGTAAGAAGTAGAATTATAAGTACATTTTGCATTTTTTGCCACTAAAAATAGTAAGGAAAATCTATAACAAAATTAGTATGCTCGATTAGGCCCATGAGCAGATCGAGACAAGTATCTTTAAGCTCAAACTGAACTCGAAAAACTAATCCAGTTACTTGAGCATGACTCAAGCTCAAAAAAAGTTGAGCCGATCTCACCTAGGCGATGAATCAAGCTATTGTCTTTTTCACCTCTATATCCGAGCTTATGCAATAGAGTATCAAGGACAACTTCTCATGGATTGAGAGTTGGGAACTCGCTTGGACCCAACCCCACCACATAGGTGCCAACTTATCGGGGACATTTTCGAATTACTTTAAAATTAGTCACCCTGTGTTCTCCAAAGACCGTTAATTTTACGAGTGGCATGTCTATAGTGGTTCCACATTTCTGACACATGCTTTAGCATTCATTATAGGCTATGAGACTTATATTATTTCTTCAGCATGTTCACATCATTTTTACAACCAGACTAATTGTGACATCCCAGATTTTCAATCCTATTTTCTATCGAATAAATCGGGCATTTCATCGACGCACCTATAGGGCTATTCTCAGAGCTGATTGCTCTCGAGATAAATAGACTATTCGGGGAAGCCATTAAGGAATTTTAATGAAATAGACTTGAGAATTCGACCAGGGATCTGTTACTCGACCGTGCTCATCTGCCAAGATCATTATGGCACAGATATAAATCGATTAGAGATCAGACATAGGTCTGTTCAACTGAGATATGTGGCTAATCGTGGGTGACACCACTAAATTGGAAAATTCTCGTCAACCGACCCTAGACTGATTCTTCTGTCGTTTTGGTACCCTGTGCCCGTATTTGAATTCTCGAGATTTTCACGACAACCGAGAGTTGCCACCGTATAGAATGGGTTCATTGTGGCTCAAAGAAAATCGACCACGGGTCATTTGCACTAAAAATCTCTGAAAACTACCTGGTAGGCTAGGTCACGCTAAAAACGCGCCGAATGGAAATTAACCGCGAATTCAGGTCTGATTTCAGAAATTAAAGATTCTGTCATGTCACAATAAATTCTAGGAACGTCGACTCAGTCTCGGAAGATTTTTCTACAACCCGAGACTTTTTGGGAAAAAGTCGTCGCAGGACCGTTTTTGTTCAGAAAAATGCCGGGACTGGTTTTGATCGTGAAATTGGGATGCATGATGGATCACTTGGTGGGGAAAAATGCCAAGATGACCGATGGTAGGTGGATCGAATTTATGAAGGTCAATTGAGGTTGATTTGAGAGGAAATAAGTGATCAATTGGGGGAAAAATTCAACAAATTCGTATGCCCCCTCTTCCTATGGTCTTTGGACCATCTCAAGTGTCCATGGACAAGCCTTGGTGGCTCATTGTGAGCCAAGGAAGGATGCTTGGCTAAGGAGGAGCCTTGGAGAGCAAGTGTGGAAAATTTGGCCATTGGTGGCCCACCTTCCCCTTATCCCTTCCTCTCTCTCTCTCTCTCTCTCTCTCTCTCTCTCTCTCTCTCCTTCATCCACCATCCACACCACCGCCGGACCGTTTTCCTCCTCTATTTTCACTTCTGCCGGTTTTTACTCCAGCTGAACTTTCGCCAAAGATCTGAGTAAAAAGTCAACTTCCCGGATGAATCAGCGAATGAGCCACCCATCGCCGTGATGAGGACATCCAGACCGTTCCATCAAGCCAGACATCTCCCCGAACGAAGCCGCCGGCCGTCCGGTACGCCGGCGTGAAGTTACCGGTCACCGGACCGTCTAGAGCCCTGCCGAGTGAACTGTTTCGCGTTTTTTCGCGAGTTTCTCCCAATTCCGACCCTTCCTTTGCCTGTTCCAACCACCAGCACATCCCCCCTTAACCCCGGGAACCATCGGTTGCCAACCACTCACTCGCCGGAGCTCCGATCAAACCGTTTCTTCGCTGTTCGGCCGCCGGTTACCTCACCAAGCCATCCACCGGTCCACCATCCCCATTCCCGCACCAAACTAGCTTCATTTCCCTTGTTTGCAGCTCAAAGGGGGAAAACAGTGGGTTTCTAGCAAGGTGTCGGGCTCGTTTTGAGGTGTTTTAGGGCCTCAAATCCTAGGCCTGCTTTGGAGAAAAGTGACCCCCGCACCGTTCCCATCAGTTTGATCAGACCCGTGCATTAAGCAAGTGAGTTTTACTCACTAATCCTTGTTTAGTTTGCTAATGATGCCTAGGGGTTGATTATATTTAATTAAGTGTAATTAGGTGGATAGATTAGATTAGAGTAATTAAATTAGAGACTTATTGATGCATGTTAGGCAAATGGATAGTGTAGTTAGCAAGGAAATAGGTCCTGGTATTTATTGAACGAGTCTCGGTAATTTTCCGGGCTCGTCTCGACTTCCAATTAGGCATTACGGGCCTAAATTAGATTTATTGTATTTATTTAATAATTTTCGGAATTATTTAATTAATTATTTATTTTTCAGAAATTAGGCAGGGATAACCGACGACCGGAATTTTATACTGATTATTGTGGTGCAGTCCATTTATTTATTTGAGCATTGATTTGTGCTGAATTGAATTAATTATGATTTTAGGATTTTATTCCTAAATTAATTAATTTTGGTAATTAATGGGAAAATTACCAGGCGTTGGTTTATAGCGCTAAAAATTTGTAATGGGCTGTTGAAACTGGTGGGTTGTTAAAAAAGATGAAATTATTATATTTTGGCTAATGCCAACCATGTACCCACACACGGCTATTTTTATCGGGAATGATAAAAAGATGGAATCGATTGTATGATTGGGAAGGTATACTATATCAGCCTACAGGCGATATGTCAACTTAGATAGAGAGTAGTATACCGGTATACTATATCAACCTACGGGTTCTGATATGGCAGCTTAGCAGAGAGCAGTATACCTTGTCAGCTTAGCAGAGAGCAATGTCGATATACTATATCAGCCTACGGACGATATAGCAGCTTAGCAGAGAGTAGTATACCTTATTAGCTTAGATTGAGCACTGTCGATATACTATATCAGCCTAAGAGTGATATGGCAGCTTAGCAGAGAGCAATATACCTGATTATCTCAGAAGCGAGCTACACTATCTATTTATCAGCTTAGCAGTGAGCAGTCCTGATATGAATGAACTTATAGATAGTATGAGATTAGCCGACCAAGAAAGGGTCGAGATGACATGTAATCGACTAGGTCGATTGATCAATAATTTGATATGATGTTATGAATTGAAGGCATCTGTAAATAACATTAATTTGCAGGATGAAACTAAGGTCAAGGTAAGTCCTCTAACTCGTGTTGTACTTAGGCAGCCTCTAGAGTATATTGGCTTCCTAATCGGGTCTTAGGGGGTAGAACTTGCTGAGACGTAGTCTCATCCCGGTTGTGGGACAACATTTCAGGTCCCTAGATACAACAGACCTGGATTTTGAAGATCTCGAAAGTCCAATGCAGTCTGCTAAAGGCTCCAGTTGGAGTGTAGAGGATGATGAAGAGGAGGACGAGGACCCGTAGTTTGTGGAACCCCCACCCATGCTTATGGACCTTCATTCTGAACTTGTTTAAGTTGAATCTGGCGTAGTAGTCCGCCATATATATATATATATATATATATATATATATATATATGTGCACTGGTTTGCAATGTATATAAGTGTGGTTGTTTTTGAAAGTTCGGAATTTAGTCCAACTTTCCTATCCCATTGTTTTATTGTCTGGGGATTGTTTATATGCTTCCGCATGCATATTAAAAAGAAAGGGTCGGCGATGCGTCCTGGGACGTCACTATTAATCGATCAAGGTGAGGGATGGGTGCGTGCCTGAGGATCGGGGCATGACACTAATACAGTCATATCACTAAAAGAGACGATAAACTTGGTAAAACGTCCACACAAAAAAGAAAAACCTTAAAAATATCAGTCTGCGCTGCACGACTTGCATAAACTCTTACAAAATCAGAGCATGTCACTCCACATACTTCATATATCACACATCCCCACACGCATATATATAGCCACTTGATCACGATCTCTCTCACTTGTCCTCCAGAAAGACATCAGTGAGAACCTTCTTGGAGTCAAATGAAGTCCTCAATAGCTTTATACCCTTCACAATTACAAATCAATAATTAAAAAAGGACATTTACTTTATAAGCACTGTATTAATGGCGAACACGATCTTGATTTATTCTACGAGCGTCTTTGATGATTGTACAAAAGCTAAAATTTTGATTAACCGATAAATACCAAAAAATTGTTGCGAATATTTTTTATGGGACGGAGCTAGTAATTTCTTTTTTCACACAACTCACGTCAATTAAAATTCATTTGTAATTTATACGTCTTTAAAATAGATTTTCCACATAAATCGTTGAGTCACTTCTAAAATCTAAACATAGCCTAATCGGAAGGGATGGCATGGGCTTACCTCGTCCATTCCCAAGCTGACCACCTTCTCCTCAAGATGCCCAATCTCCTTCACGTTTAACTCGTTAAGCAAAGTAATGCACGAAATAGTCGACATTGGCTTCACCTCCAGATCGTCCATCACCATGTACGTAACCACCCCGTGCACGAAACCCGCCCTACTATTTGATTCAGCTGCTGATGCCGCAGCAGCCGCCGGGTTACCGGCCAGTGATTTGACAAGAGTAATCGGGTGGTTCATGAAATTATTGCACTGGGGACATCGTGCAGAAGGATCCTCTGCCACATAGCCTGAACAGTTATGATACGAACGTTGAGGGCACCTGTAGTAGGTTTTGGGCGTTGAATCTGAAGAAGTCTCAGGCAATATATGTGGGATTTCAGAGACACAGCAGGGTGCTTTGGTTTCAAGAGAATGTCTTTCTTGGAAGGTTCAATGTACACATCGTTCAGCTTCTCGACGCTGCCGTAGAGATTGCCTAAACTGCCCACCATCCCGGTTTTTGTGAGGAGCTGGATCACCGTTCCGACCGGCAATGCAAGGATGTGGAAGAGGAATTCTACAAAATCTTTGCCTGCTTCAGCAAAGAGCACCGTTCGGTTGCTCTTGTTGACCAGAAGCTTCAAGCTCACTTTGTCTGTCGCCATTCTTTGGGTGACTGTATGCAGAGAGGAAGATGAGACATGTCAATGCTCCTTGTGAGTAGATACGATGGAGATTTGGCCGATCATCATATGTGCAGTGGCAGTACTTATCCATCTAAGGGCCAAATTGTTAAGAAACGGAGGGAAGTGAAAAAGGCAGAAACAAATGAAGTCAAGGTGCTGCAAAGAAGTTGTTATCATCTCGGAGAGATTAGACGTGGTTGATCAAATTGAAAACCAGTAAAATACTTGAACGAATCATATATATGTTCATGCACGTTCAGATCTTGTATTTGTCTTCCAGTAACTAATGAGGACTCATTCCAACTCTGTAATTTTCTCCGAGTTAAAAGATATAGCTCTCCTTAAGGAGGACGAACAAGAGAGATTGTTGTATTCTTGCAAATGAATTTGTATAGTAATTATATTGTTTTTTTTTTTTTTTTTTTTTTTTTTTTTTTTTTTTTTTTTTTTGCAGGAGGAACCGGCTTGCAGCCGACAGCCGCGCCGTAAACCCCCTGGTGACGCTAGCGCAGGACCCACCACCACGGCGTCACGCTTAATACACCTAGCTGCTCACGCCAGGGGTCGAACCTCTCACCTGTCTTGCGGAGGATCACAGAAGTCGCCTACTAAACTAGCGGAGCCACCACGGCCGGTGGTAAAATTATATTGTTGTAGTCTCTTATTTATATTATTTACCTAGATCCATACGGATTGGCCAGGTGCATGTAATCTGATTTTACAAAATATATCCAATAATAGAAAAAAATTTCTTCTCACTACTCAATGAAGTATATATAATAAATTACCAATTTACTAGGCAGAAGTACACCCCAAGTATCAAAACTTAGCACGGAAGGATGCTTAAGTTCCAAAACTTTGGAAAGGTACACTTAAGTGCCAAAATCAAAGTAAAATTGATCACTTAAGTGCCACTCCGGCCAAAATCCGACCAAATCGCCGACGCGGCAATTTTCCGGCGACGATCGGTGCAAAACGGCGTCGTTTTGCACGCCGACGTGGCGAGAAAATGCAAAACGACGTCGTTTTTGTCGATGTGTAAATAATTAATATAAAAATTAATTAAATTAAATTTAAACTTAAATTTATTTAAAATATTCTAAAAAAACTTAAAATTAAAAAAAAAAGGTGGGGCGGGGGTTACCAAATTGCTTCGCCCCTTTTTTTAATTATAAGTTTTTTATTTTTTAGAATATTTTAAATAAATTTAGTTTTAAATTAAATTTAATTAATTTTTATATTAATTATTTACACATCAGACACAAAACAACGTCGTTTTTGCATTTTCTCGCCACGTCAGCGTGCAAAATGATGCCGTTTTGCACCCACCTCGCCGGAAAATTGACACATCAGCAATTTGGCCGGATTTTGGCCGGAGTGGCACTTAAGTGATCCATTTTACTCCGATTTTTGCACTTAAGTGTATATTTTCAAAGTTTTGGCACTTAAGTGTCCCTCCGTGCCAAGTTTTGGCACTCTAGGTGTCCGTACCTCCAATTTATTACCTCCCCTTCAGTAATGAGAATTTTATCTAGGGTTTGCTTCCGTCTCGTTCTAGTCTCTTCTCTTCTTCATTCAGTTCTGGGTAGGCCAACTACCAATTGAACCAGGCGGGAAACTATGTAATCTAATATTCCCTGTGGTAATGGGTAGCTAGTTGAAAGGGTTGAAAAGGACGTAGAAAGTTATTCAAAAGTCTTTCTGAAGGAATCGGATTTGGGACGAGGAAGGGCAGGCCTATCTCACAAGAAAGATATTTATAGCTCCTCTTCACATTATGCAAAAAGAAAATTAGGGTCGTAGTTTAGACCGCTCAGTTTTTCTTGCTCACCCTATAGTGCCTTGTCAGAATAAATGTAATTACTGGTAAGTGCCGCTTTATGACAGGCGTAGTTCAATTGGAAAAAGAAGTTTAAAGGATATCATGTTGCTAACTCTATTTTTGAAACTTTCTTGACGTGGCTTTCTAAATCATGTACTGGGATATTTATTTCATTTTTCATTCTATTGTCTCTAGCAATAGAATCGAGTTTGACTTCTTTTAACGGCTGGTCTATTCGAATGTGAGGCTTAAAAATGAGCTGAAAATTTTGGCTATGCACGCTCTATTTTGTGAAGGTAATTTTGACTTTGCTTTTGACTAAGCTAGAGAGAGAGTTGGTGCAAGATCATGAAGATGAGTGGGGAGTTGTCAAAAAAAAAAAATGAAGATGAGTGGGGCCCATCGACCAAAAGAGGTAATAGGAGAGGGAAGGGAGAAAGACTAATGGAGAGGAAGAGAGAAAAAACGAGGGTTTGAAGTCTACCGACCGGTGGAGCCCACAGACGCTTGGAGCCCAAAGAGAAGAGCGGCCATTCACTAACGTGGAGTGTTGGGCTACCCAGTATTTTCTACTTTTTCAAACATGTGAACGCAAAAAGTGGCAATGCAGCAATTTACCTTATACCTAAACACCATATCGTAATGGTTCAACATCAAAAGTGACATGGGATTAAAAAAAAAAATTGTAAATCATGAACCAACAAAAGGTGGCTAGCAAAGCTAGGTGTCCCTAATCACTTAGGGTATGTTTAGTAACATTTCTATTTTCTCTTCCCCCGTAACGAAAAAAGAATAAAAATCTATTTGTGTACGTCGGTTAATTTTTCTATTCTCCAAAGTGTATATCGGTAGTCATGGGATATATTTAGAACAAAAATAAAATATAACAAAATCTACTTTTTGTTTCTAAGAACAAAAAGATAAACATTGTCATTTGAGAAAAATAAGCTTAGCATAACCCAATGTTTGTCTCTAAACTCTTTCTTAAAGAAGGGCAACCGTTGATACTTTATTTTCAGCTAACGCATCACACAAAGGAAAAAAAAAACTTGAAGGGATTCTTGATGGCGATGAGTGCCATTTCTCGCCAAAAAGAGCTGTTTAGCATTTGGATTAGCATTGGCCTTTCAATTACGAGTCGTTTGTACTTTAATTTCAAAAAGTCAAAAGTTGACTTTTTTTGTCAAGTTTGACTTTTGCCCAAAAACAAAAGCACCAAAATAGCATCAACTTCATATTTGAACTTTCAATTTTAGAAAATATGAAAATTTGACCCAAAAATTGAGTCTTTCTCTAAAAGTCAATTTTTGGTCAACCTTTTAAAAAAAAGCAAAAACAAAAATGGAAAAACTCATAAATCAACATATTTTTACTTCAATTTGCTTATGCTTTGTCAATTTTACAAAATTCAAATAGGTGTCAACTTTTCCCCAATTCAGAAATTTTGAGATTTAATTGGCCAAAATCAAAATTATTTCATTTCTAATCGTCTTTGAGATGATTTCTTTTATGACATTTGATCTATAGGTTGTGACGCATTTAATTGTTAAGCCAATTTTAAATTACAATTCATTGACAAATTTCCCTGATTTTGATCCAATTAGGGGTTCCAAATCGATTCATCATTATGAGTGCAAATTAGCAAAAATTCGATACAATTGATTGATTGGAACTCAATTTCAATAGCAATTTTGACAAAATCACTTCCGTTTGGCTTAATTTGATCGAATTAGTGAACATGCATCCAAAAAATCAAGGACAGAACACCCTAATTGACCTAATTTCACTTAACCCATTCTAGACTAACATCCAATTTGATTAATTGAGATTCGATTTGGCCAATTGAATCCCAATAGTGCACACTAGTCTAGTTCATGGTGTGATTTTAAAAGGAAATTGGGGAAATTAAAGCATTGCATGCCCAATTAATCAAATGAAACCAATCCAATTGGTTAAATTGGCATTCAATTTGATTCAAGTCATTTGGGAAATTTCTAATTCATTCTAATTGGATAAAATGAAGAATAATTACAAAAAAATGGGAGTAAGAACCATACCAGTTCTATCCGGTTAAGCCCAAATCAACTTGGTTCTATCAGGTCAACCCGAGTTGGGCCAACGTTGACCGGCCGATTTTTCCGACCAACAGTGGCCATTAGACCAACATAGCATGGCTGACGGACCACCCCTCTTCTTGCGTAGCAAATTGACTAAAACACTCTTACTTGACAAAAAGACTAAAATGCCCTCAATGATTGATAATTTAAATTAACTAATAGGAATTTTTCTTAATAGCTAAGAAAAAAACTTAGCCATTCATTATGAGCCCATCCAAGCCATCCATTGTGCCATGTCATTGATCCAAGTGAATTGAGATGAACCAATGAGAGACTAGCTTAACGAGGAAGCAACCATTTTAGACCCTTAAATTAATCCAAGGGTTAAAGATTAAAATAAAAGGGAGTATATATGCATTTTTCCCCCTCCAAAATAAGGGGCTAGCCATTTTTCATATCTCTCTCTCTCTCTCTCCCTCTCCCTCTCACACTAATTTTTTAGGGCCTTCATTGGCCCGTCGCTAACCATTTTCCGGCAAACCACTAGCTCACCGACGTCCGCCTCTAAAGCAGTTTTCAACTAAGGCTGCGTTTGGTAATGTTTATATTCAAAAATTGTTCTTGGGAACATAAATAGAAAAAACTATTTTTGTTCCGAGGAACAATTTTTGAACAAGAACGCGTTTGGTAAACTTGTATAATTTTTTTTTAATTTTTTAATATATATATTTTTAATTTTTTTTTTCCTTTTTCCTTTTTTTTTTTTTTTTTTTTTTTTTTTTCTTTCTTCCTTTTGGCCGGTCACCGGCCTCGGCCATGGCCAGCGACCGGCCGATGAGGGCGGCGGCCTCGCTTAGCCACGGCGAGGCTCGCTAAGCCACCGCCGTCGGCGTCGGCCGGCGACGCTCCGGCGAGGTCGCCGCCCTCGATGGCCGGTTGTCGGCCATGGCCGAGGCCGACGACGGCCAAATAAAAAAGAAGAAGAAAAAAGAAAAAGAAAAAGAAGGAAAAAAGAAGAAGAAAAAGTGTTTCTCGGAAGTGTTCCCGAGAACAAGAACCAATTTTTCTTATTTCTTATTTACATTCCAAATTTGTTCCCTGAACAAAAAAATAGATTTGTTGTTCCCAAGAACAAAAGTGTAAACAAACGCATTTACTTCTTTTTTGTTCCCTAACAAAAGAACAAAAATTATTTTCCGAGGAACGTAAAACAAAACCCAAACAAATAGGCCCTAAGTTTCCGGAAATCTGCAATTTTTGCATTATTAAGGGCTTGTTTACAAAATTATAAAACATAAAAGTTTTCAAAAACATAATAAACAAGATTCTGTGAAATTTGAAGGGACTTTGAAATCTCTAGATATTTATTCCAATTTTTTAAACTCAGGGGACAAAAACAGGTCCAAATCTAGATTAATTTAGGGTAAATTTGTTACAAATATACCAATTTAGAGATTTTCAGGGTATTAACCTTATAAAAATATCTCAAAAGGCAACTAGAAACGAACTAATTTTGTTTTTTGGTTGATTAGGTTTCGAAATTCCTGAATTGGGGAAAAGTCAATTCCTAATTAATTTTTGTAAAATTTATGATGCCAAGTCAAATTAAAGTAAAAATAAGTCGATTTGTGGGTTTTCCCTTTTTTTTTTTGGAAAAAGGTTAACCAAAAGTTGACTTTGCACCGAAAAAGTCAATTGATGGGTCAAACTCTGATTTTTTTCTAAAATTGATAGTGTAGAGACAACATTGTCATTGTTTGGGTGCATTTTTTGTTTAAAAAAGAAAACCAAATTTTGACCCAGGTTTGATTTTTCTATCAAAGTTTGACCAATTAGATTTAACATTTTGACTTTTCAAAATCAAAATGCAAATGACATATAAATGAAGTGTTTATGTTAATTTCAGCATTAAATGACTCTTTTTGGATTGAGAAGTAGATCATGTCTCAATCAAGAATCTATATCTCAAATTTTTACCTTTACATGATGCGTTAGCTAAAAATCAAGTGTTAACATCACAATTAGAGATCGAGTTTTTATCTTCGTCAGGTCTTGTCGGCTAAAAATCATGCATTAATCACGACTATAATTATATTTTATCAAATTAAGTCAAATGTATGTAGGGGTGAAATTGAATCAAATTGATTCAAGCAGACACATGTTGGGCTTGAGCTCGACCAACTCAAAGTCCAAAACTCGATTCAACCTCAATTGATTTTTTCTCTACTCAAACTAGACCCTATACAAACTAGACCCTATACAAACTAGACATTATTGAGAGTTACTCGACTCAACTCGTTCTTAAGTATATAAATTCAACATTCTTTATTTTTTCTAGCTCAATCAAACACAGTTTGGCTTGAAACACTTGCATTTGCCCTTTTTGTTTATGTTTAAAAATGTATTAAAGAATGAAAGTGTAATTACATAGTAAGAAGTAGAATTATAAGTACATTTTGCATTTTTTTGTCACTAAAATAGTAAGGAAAATCTATATAAAAATCAGTATGCTCGATTAGGCCTATGAGTAGATCGAGTCAAGTATCTTTAAGCTCGAACTAAACTCGAAAAATTAATCCAGTTACTTGAGCATGACTCAAGCTCAGAAAAAAGTAGAGCCGATCTCACATAGGCGATGAATCAAGCTATTGTCTTTTTCACATCTATATCCGAGCTTATGCAATAGAGTATCAAGGACAACTTCCGATGGATTGAGAGTTGGGCACTCAGTTGGACCCAACCCCAAGACATAGGTGCCAACTTATCAGGGACATTTTCGAATTACTTTAAAATTAGTCATCCCAGGTTCTCCAGCACCGTTAATTTTACGAGTAGCATGTCTATAGTGGTTCCACATTTCTGACATATGCTTTATCATTCATTATTAGCTATGAGACTTATATTCTTTCTTCAGCATGTTCACATCATTTTTACAACCAGACTAATACAGTCATATCGCTAAAAGAGACGATAAACTTGCTAATCGTCCACACAAAAAAGAAAAACCTTAAAAATGTCAGCCCGCGCTGCACGACTTGCATAAACTCTCACAAAATCAGAACATATCACTCCACATACTTGATATATCACACATCCCCACACGCACACATATAGCCACTTGATCACAATCTCTCTCACTTGTCATCGAGAAAGACATCAGTGAGAACCTTCTTGGAGTCAAATGAAGTCCTCAATAGCTTTATACCCTTCACAATTACAAATCAATAATTAAAAAAGGACATTTACTTTATAAGCACTGTATTAATGGCGAACACGATCTTGATTTATTCTACGAGCGTCTTTGATGATTGTACAAAAGCTAAAATTTTGATTAACCGATAAATACCAAAAAATTGTTGAGAATATTTTTTATGGGACGGAGCTAGTAATTTCTTTTTTCACACAACTCACGTCAATTAAAATTCATTTGTAATTTATACGTCTTTAAAATAGATTTTCCACATAAATCATTGAGTCACTTCTAAAATCTAAACATAGCCTAATCGTAAGGGATTGCATGGGCTTACCTCGTCCATTCCCAAGCTGACCACCTTCTCCTCAAGATGCCCAATCTCCTTCACGTTGAACTGGGTAAGCAAAGTAATGCTCGAGATGGTCGACATTGGCTTCACCTCCAGATCGTCCATCACCATGTACGTAACCACCCCTTGCACGAAACCAGCCTTACTATTTGATTCAGCTGCTGATGCCGCAGCAGCCGCCGGGTTACCAGCCAGTGATTTGACAAGAGTGAATGTTTGGTTCATGGAATTATTGCACTGGGGACATTGTGCAGAAGGGTCCTCTGCCACATAGCCTGAACAGTTATTATACGAACGTTGAGGGCACCTGTAGTAGGTTTTGGGCGTTGAATCTGAAGAAGTCTCAGGCAATATAAGTGGGATTTCAGAGACACAGGAAGGCGCTTTGGGTTTCAAGAGAATGTCTTTCTTGGAAGGTTCAATGTACACATCGTTCAGCTTCTCGACGCTGCCGTAGAGATTGCCTAAACTGCCCACCATCCCGGTTTTTGTGAGGAGCTGGATCACCGTTCCGACCAGCAATGCAAGGATGTGGAAGAGGAAGTCTACAAAATCTTTGCCTGCTTCAGCAAAGAGCACCGTTCGGTTGCTCTTGTTGACCAGAAGCTTCAAGCTCACTTTGTCTGTCGCCATTCTTTGGGTGACTGTATGCAGAGAGGAAGATGAGACATGTCAATGCTCCTTGTGAGTAGATACAATGGAGATTTGGCCGATCATCATATGTGCAGTGGCAGTACTTATCCATCTAAGGGCCAAATTGTTAAGAAACGGAGGGAAGTGAAAAGGCAGAAACAAATGAAGAGTCAAGGTGCTGCAAAGAAGTTGTTATCATCTCGGAGAGATTAGACGTGGTTGGTCAAATTGAAAACCGGTAAAATACTTGAACGAATCATATATATGTTCATGCACGTTCAGATCTTGTATTTGTCTTCCAGTAACTAATGAGGACTCATTCCAACTCTGTAATTTTCTCCGAGTTAAAAGTTATAGCTCTCCTTAAGGAGGAGGAGGACGAACAAGAGAGATTGTTGTATTCTTGCAAATGAATTTGTATAGTAATTATATTGTTGTAGTCTGTCTCATTTATATTATTTACCTAGATCCATACGGATTGGCCAGGTGCATGTAATCTGATTTTACAAAATATATCCAATAATAGAAAAAAAATTCTTCTCACTACTCAATGAAGTATATATAATAAATTACCAATTTATTACCTCCCCTTCAGTAATGAGAATTTTATCTAGGGTTTGATTCCGTCTCGTTCTAGTCTCTTCTCTTCTTTATTCAGTTCTTGGTAGGCCAACTACCAATTGAACCGGGCGGGAAACTATGTAATCTAATATTCTCTGTGGTAATGGGTAGCTAGTTGAAAGAGTTGAAAAGGACGTAGAAAGTTATTCAAAAGTCTTTCTGAAGGAATCGGATTTGGGACGAGGAAGGTCAGGCCTATCTCACAAGAAAGATATTTATAGCTCCTCTTCACATTATGCAAAAAGAAAATTAGGGTCGTAGTTTGGACCGCTCAGTTTTTCTTGCTCACCCTGTAGTGCCTCGTCAGAATAAATGTAATTCCTGGTAAGTGCCACTTTATGACAGGCGTAGTTCAATTGGAAAAAGAAGTTTAAAGGATATTATGTTGCTAACTCTATTTTTGAAACTTTCTTGATGTGGCTTTCTAAATCATGTACTGGGATATTTATTTCATTTTTCATTCTGTTGTCTCTAGCAATAGAATCGAGTTTGACTTCTTTTAATGGCTGGTCTATTCGACAGTCACCACTCTGAGCTTTGATCCAAGTTGATCACGCCAGATCATCACAAATTCACCAAAATATTTCAAATCGAGCTGGAACTAGAGAGAGCAATCGGGAGGCGGTCTCAGTGCAAAGCAAGAGAAAATGGAGTATGCAAAAGTTTCTTTCTTTTGTTGAATGAGTAAATCTGCAGAAGTTTCATGAAGTAACATCTACATGAATTGGATGTGGTGATTTCAAGCGAACCACTCTTAATGTCGACAGAGAATAATCGTAAGCTGAGCTCACAAAACACAAAGTGATAACGAAATGTGCACCTCTGGATCGTCGCTTCGACCCTGCAAGTGTGGGGCTGCTTCTTCACAAGTCTTGGTTCCAGACAGAGAGCTTTGCCTTTCTTATAGAAGAGTTCCGGAAGTGGGAGGAACTGTTGAAAAGGTTGACACTTTTTCTTTTGGGTCAGGACGGGACAGAAAGAAAATTATCGAGACAGATTCTTGCTGGCGAAGCTTTTCGCTTTAGCACAGCCCCGTCGTGCTTCTTGAGGAAGTTATACGGTACCTAATTCATCGTCAACAACAAAGGGTTAATCCTATGATGACAATGAACATGATAAAGTTTCATTTTGATGATCAAACTGCTGGTATTCATTCTTTTGACTCTTTTATAATATGCTTAAACGCATTATATGAACATACTTAAATGTTACTCGCGTAAACATTGATTTGTTTAAATATATATAAACAAGAGAATAACATTTTTTCAGCATTTAAAAATGATTAATTAAACTTTTCACTGACTTTTCTTGACTCGTTGAGACATAAGAAATAGTTTTAAATTTTTAATCTAACTTTCACTTCTACTATAAAGTTTGAATTATATTCCAACTAATAGTCATAAACAGGCCTTATACTCCATGATCGACGAAGCCCGCATGTTTTATTACATAGCTACAGTTGAAATAATGCTTAAATTTGCAATAAAATATAATATTTTGGAATTGTTGCAATTGGATTCAAATGGCAATAAATCTAGGACTCGATTTCATATACTGCAAAATGAGGACTAGATTGCATTATCAAAAATGTTAATTACTTGATTGTACTTTGTAAAAAAGTTTACACTCTTAGTATAATTTTCTTTAATTAAAAAACCATAATAAACTATATCATATATTTAGTAAACAAAATGCGAGAAGACATTCAACTAATTATGTCCTACAAAAAGTGAAATCGGTTTGAGATCTCATTAAAATAAAATAAAAATTTCCTAACCTCGGAGAATGATTCCTCTTGCTTTATTGGATTCGTAAATGATATGCTCTCTTCTCCCTCTTTCTTTTTCTTTTCGCGTTGCTCTACTTTGTAACATGGGGACGCAAAAAGGGCCAATGTAGCATTTCGCCCTAAGACCATGCCATGATGACTCGACGTCAATTAGTTACATGGAATAAGAAATAAAGAGAGTTGAACAAAGCTGGGTAGTGGTGGACCCCGCACGCTTATTGTGGTGTGCTTGAACGCGTCCGCAATAAGGATAGACGGAGAGCTCACGCCATAAATATAAGGCGTGTATGCATATCTTCCTCCCACCACATGAATAGCCGATATGACGGGAGCTTTTTACCCACGTTCACTATTAAATTGAGATAATTGAATAAATGCTCTCTATTTAGCTATAGAAGCCTCTTCGCTTCATTGGAGTTGTCGGGCCTGAACTCTGCACCTCCCCTCACCGTCGCCATTGTGGAGTTGCAGACGCCGCGTCCAAGCCAACCATCGTCACTCACGGCTATGGACAAGTCACCGTTGCCAAATTTAGAGATCTCGAGCCATGGTTGCCCATCCAGCAGTCAACCACCTAGTGAACCGTCGCTCGAAGTTATAGATGAGCTGCCATCACCAGGTCTGAAAGTCTAGAGCAATGGTCGTAGATTTGGAAGTTCGCAGGGCGAAACTGGTGACTCCAAATCTGGACGAGCGAAGTTGCCGGCATTGGTCCGGATCATAATGTTTGGAAATTCTTGCAATTGGACACCAACGATAGCAAATTTAGAACTCGATTTCATATAGTGCAAAATGAAGACTTGATAGTATTTTTATTTTTAAATGATTAGGACTTGTTTGTGCTCTATAAAATAGTTTGGACTTTTTGTGTAATTTTCGTTACTTAAAAATAAATCCCAATAAATGATATCATATGTCTGGTCTATATAATGCATGGACTTTCACAAATTATGTCCGACAAAAAAGTGAGATTCGTATGAGATATAATTAAAATGAAAAAAATAGATTTCCTAACCTCGGTGGATTCATAAATCATATGTTTTTTCTTCGTGTTTTTTGTTCCTACTGCTCTTCTTCCAAACATGCCGACGCAAAAAGTGCCCATGTAGCAATTTACCTGGCGTCATTAGTGACATAGAATAAAAAAAAAAGGAAGAAGAGGAGAAAATTGGACACATCATCATTACTCCCCCCACCTTCCTCTCTCCTTGATATGTTTTCCTCTTCTTCTCTACTTTTTTGTCTACTTTTTATTAATATCTTCTTGGAAATTGAAACTTTCCTCTTGTCTATTTTTTAGAAGAAAATATTCAGTAATCCCATAACACCACATCAATAGTTGATATAGCGCCCATTATTTAAATACATCCACTCTTAAATTAACACATGTCCATTAATATGATATCAAATAAACAAAATTGAATATTTGTTCTTTGTTCAGCGATAGAATCCTCTTATTCGCTTCAATGGAGTTGCCAAGCCAAACCTCCATTCCTCCCCTCCTCGTTGCCACCATAGAGCCGCCGGTGCCGCATCCAAGCCGATAATCATTACTCATAGCTAGAGGTGGCAAATGGGTGGGTCGGGTCGGGTATGGATTGGGTCGAAAATGGGTCGACCCATATTTGACCCATTTAACCCGTTTTGACCAATATTCTTGTAGTGTAAATCTAGTGACCCATACCCGACCCGACCCATACCATATTGCTAAAACCTATTAATATTCTAGGAAAACTCACTTCTACAAGATGTTAATTGGATTAAAACTTCAAATTAAATTAAAAATAGTAAATAAAATAAAATAAAGTTAAAAAAACCTATTAATTGAAATATTTATAAAGAATTAGACTATGCACATGCTTCTCTTATTTGAAGTGAACATACCATTGAATAACTAAAAACTATAACATGAATTTTTTTAACTAAACCTAAAAAGCTTATTTTTATGATTTTTTTATAAAAAAAAAATATTGTTAAAACATTTTTATGCAATATAAATTTTTTAACAATTTTTATGCAATACAAATTTAATGAAATTTTTTTATAATTCTTTTTAAAATATTTTTAAAAAAATCGAATTTTTAATTTTTTTAATATAATTTTTAATTATTTTTATTTTTTAAAATATAATTTTTAATTTTTAATAATTATTTTTCTTTTTCTCTTTTCTCTTTTCTCTTTTCTCTTTTCTCTTTTCTCTTTTCTTTTTCTTTTTCTTGGGCCGGTCGTCGGCCACGATGACGGCGGAGACCGGCCACGAGCGAGATCGAGCTCGCCGGCATCGGGCGGGCTCGATCTCGCCGAACCGGCGAGGCCGAGGCACCACCCGACGTCGGCGAGCTCGAGTCTCGCCAATCGTCGGCGAGGCCGAGCCTCGCCGGATCCGGCGAGATCGAGCTTGCCGGCGTCGGGCGAGGCTCGATCTCACCGATCTAGCGAGGCCAAGGCCCCGCCCGACATCGGTGAGCTCGAGCCTCGCCCGGTCATCGGCGAGGCCGAGTCTCGCCCGATCCGGCGAGGCTCGAGCCTCACTTGTTGTCGGCGAGGCTCGAGCTCGCCGGCGTCGGGCGGGGCCTCGGCCTCGCCCGATCGTGGGATCAAGCCTCGCTCGACGCCGGCGAGCTCGATCTCGCCCGATCCGGCAAGGCTCGGCCTCGCCGGTCGTCGGCAACCTACCAACAAGGCTTGGTGCCGGCAAGCTCAAGCCTCGCTTGGCCTCATCGTCGACCGGGCAGCTGGTCGTCGCATTGCCGCCATCGGCTAAGGGATGAAAAAAAAAGAAAAAAAAAAAGAAAAGAATGAAATATAAAAAATAATTATAATTTCGATTTTTTATAATTTTTTTTTAAAATTTAAAGAAGGCCATGGCCCATGGATTGAAAGTGAGTCCAAATGGGTTATTAGTTTGGGGTTTTATAAATGGGTTGAAAATGGGTTAAAACATGTGACCAATTTTCAACCCATATAAAATCGAACTTAAAATGGGTCGAATGTGGGTTATGGCCCATTACAACTTCATAACCCACTTTCGACCCATTTATGAAAAATATGGGTGCAAAATGGGTCTATGACCCATTTTGCCACCTCTACTCACAGCCATGGACAAGCCGCCGTCACGAAATTTGGATATTTCAAGCCATGATTGCATATTCAAAAGTCAACCACTGTCACTCATGGCTATAAACAAACTACCGTCACCATATCTAGAAGTTTGGAGCCATGGTTGTAGATCGTAAAGTTTGCAAGCTAGATTTGGTGCCTTCGGATCTAGACTAGTGACGTCAATGGTCCATATCATAATTTTTCAAAATTCTTGCAATTGGACGTCAATGGTGGCAAAGTTAAACTCGATTTCATATACTGCCAAATGAGGACTTGTCGCGACAAAAAATTTCGGGTGCACCCCCTAGGGTTTGGCTAATGGATTATTAAGCCTAAACTTAGCTCGGGCTCTCCTAAGACCATACCAATTCATGACTTAGGTTCAAATTTCTTAACATGCAAATGGATTTTATCAAGGAGTCGCCACTAGTCGGTTTACGGTAGGTCGATTAGACACCTAAGTAAAATAATGGGAGAATTATTTACTTCTACGAACCAGAGATTTTGGATACGGGGACTTGATTACGTTAGATTTTTCTAACGCCCTTTCGGTACATTTCTCTTTTGTTTTTGAAAAATGTTTGGCAAGCAGCTTGAATTGATTTTAATTTATCTCCCTAACATGTGATGTCATCATGCGAGTGTGCAAACCACCAACTAAACACCCAAGTAAAACAATGAATAAATTGAAAAACTTACCTCAAAGCAACGAAATCATCTGCAATGTTAAATCAGAATTCACATCAACAGTCCTAGATATGATTTCTAATTAACACGCAAATTCCTTTTTCAAGATTTTCTCTTGTTTAATGAAAAAAAATGTCTTATGCAATGCATGCTACTAATCTAACATGAAATGATATGGCAATATGACTAAATGACCTAATTCTAATGACGGGCAATTTTTAACTAAATGGACCTAGCAACAATAGCTAAATGAATCTACTTCTATATGACGTGCACATGACATTTCTACTTTCCTTAAAAAGCATGCAATTCTATCCTAGAGAATGAAATGAATTTACTCTAAGACAATTTTTTTTGGATTTTTCATGAAATTCGAAATTAAGAAGAATGCAAAAATTATCTAGCTAGATCAAGATTCTATCCAACTTACATTAAGAATTGGGTTAGGTCAAATCTTAATTTAAATTAGGATGTTATCTTAACTTGAAAGTTTCTAATCTATAATGCAATCTATCTCAAAAGATCTATCTAAATAAAATCAAACATGCAATCAACCTAATATGCAATGACGTGCAAATAATGCCCTAATTCTATATGACACATGTGTCACGGTCCGTGAATCCTCCCGTACTCGTGACCTTGCAGGTGGAGCTTGGGGTTATCGAGTGAAGAGTGAGGATGCAGAGGGGACGAACACAACTGGTCCGTGGGAGTGGCGTCAAGACGGTTGGTGCTAGGAGTTCTAGGATAGAAGGATTATATCACTTAGGAGCTCTGAAGACGGGGTAGGCCTCCCGTGCACAAACTGGTCGGGAGCTGATGCCGCTCTTCTGACGAGGCCATGGCAGGCTGAAACCAGTTGTTGAACCTAAATGGATCTGCTGTCTCACTCGATGGACTAGACGCCCGAGCGAAGCTTGGCGTGGGAAGATCTCGTACGGAGGAGCATTCACCGTATTGATCGCTGGGATAATTATAGAAGGAAGGCTGGCCTGGCAAATTCCGCTCACCAGGCGCCTCACGGGTCGTTCCAAGGCCAAGGGAACTCTCAGCCCGTGACAAGTGGTATCGAGCGAGATCCCTTCGCAGGGTGGGTGATTCGGGAAAAGCCCGTGGTCTTCCCGGTCCTATGAGGGCGGAGAGTGATTGCCGGGGCCAGGGGGCTCGGACAACGTGCGGCTCTCGTCTAGCTTCTGGGATGGCAATAGGGGCATAGGAAGGAACCGAATTGCTCACTGAATAGGGATACGTTCCTGGATTAGTGGGTGAATCTTAAGAAGAGGTCTGCGATCACGCTTCCACCAAGGAGACCCTCTGTTGGCTTGCTGAGATCAGGAGGAGCTTAGTAGGCGGAAGAAGGTGCTGCCATAGGAGTGCAGTTGGCCAGGGGGCCACACTTGTCGGGAAGCACAAGTGATTAGAGTTTCGTGAACAGCTTTGATCGGGGGAAGCAAGCAACGGAGGGGTGAGTCTGTTCTGTTGGGCGAAGCGACAGAATAGCCCGCAACGAGGGCGTTGCGGAATTGAGTGGGGGAGAATGTCATGGTCCGTGAATCCTCCCGTACTCATGACCTTGTAGGTGGAGCTTGGGGTTATCGAGTGAAGAGTGAGGATGCAGAGGGGACGAACACAACTGGTCCGTGGGAGTGGCGTCAGGACGGTTGGTGCTAGGAGTTCTAGGATAGAAGGATTATATCACTTAGGAGCTCTGAAGACGGGGTAGGCCTCCCGTGCACAAACTGGTCGGGAGTTGATGCCGCTCTCTTGACGAGGCCATGGCAGGCCGAAACCAGTTGTTGAACCTAAATGGATCTGCTGTCTCACTCGATGGACTAAACGCCCGAGTGAAGCTGGGCATGACAAGATCTCGTATGGAGGAGCATTCACCGTATTGATCGCTGGGATAATTATAGAAGGAAGGCTGGCCTGGCGAATTCCGCTCACCAGGCGCCTCACGGGTCGCTCCAAGGCCAAGGGAACTCTCGGCCCGTGACACATGCATGATGCTTTTTTTTTTTTTTGTGTTTTTTTATAAAATTCGAAATTTAAAATTGTCAAATAATTAAACGTGCAATTTAAATTAAAAACTAACATCCTAAATGAATACATTTTTTGGATTTTTTTATTTAAAAAAAACTCGAAATAGGTAAACTTCCTATCCTAGATATGCAATTTTAATCTAATCATGCATTTTAAAAAAACGACTAACTAACCTATTATGCAATCAATCCTAATCTACCTGGGATGCAAATGCAATCTTTTTGTATTTTTCGGGATAAACATAATAATTAAAAGATAAACCTCAAACCATCCATGATCATCAAAAATATTATCCATCACTCAATTTGAAATTCAAACTTGACTATCTCGCTAATAAAATCGATAAATTGATCTTAAGACGTAAAGATCAAGATATCAATTTTACTCCCGCGTGAATAATTATTCCATCTAAAGCCTTATAGATAGAATAAAAATTCGTGCGGTTGCGAATTGGATGCTACATCATGGAATTTCAATCATGCATTGGAAAATAAGTCAAACAAAGAGACAAAATTTTCAAAAACTAAAACAAGATAAGATAAATCTAATAAATCTACCTAACAAAATAATATAGATCTCTACCTAAATTTGAATTTTTCAAAAATTCAATCGTTAGAATGGACCAACGATGGGGCTAGGCGCGGCTAAGAACGGTGGCTGCTCTCAGTCACTGCAGTAATGCACGGATGGTGGCCTCAATGGTGATGGTTCACGGATGATCAGCGAGATCACGTAGGGACTCGCGGCTCGGGAGTCTCGGAGTGGTTCGTCGGTGATTGTAAACCTGCAAAACAAGGGAACAACTCCGCAACTTGGCAAAAGATCGACAACTGCAACGACAGATCATCGCACGATGTAAGCCAGGAACAGCTGGTTCTCGGTGGTGACGGCTTCTCGACAAGGAAGCGTTTGACTATTTATTTTCCAAAATTCGTACAACGCCACGGACCAAACTCTTCACATCATCGTTGCCCAAAAAATATCCCTTTGCTTGCATGAAATAAACTCATAAAAATCCATATGTCAATCTCACTTTTGGACAACACCCAGCAGAAGACAAATCCACCACTTACTCCTGGTCAATATAATCATCAGCATATCCCTAGTTATCGAGATCTTGCACGTCTGTTAACTTAAAAACCTGAATCGCTTATCCAGGTTGACCATTCGATCATCGAAAGCTTCGCCCAGGGAGGTAGGACCGTCATAACATCGCGGGTCTACCCGACAGAAGCCGCCCTTATTTCACCAAAGTCCCGGTACTTGTTTTGACTGTGGACTTCGGCGCAACGAGAGATGCGGCTCGGACTTCAGGCTCGCGAGTGGTGGCCACAAAAATCTGGCGCGACTTTCACGTATGTGGAGAGATACTGGCCTTACTGGACATCGGCGAATCCGTCGGGCTAAATGGAACTCCACAGGAGTCTCGCAATGACTCACAATCGCGACGGTGGATGCTTCTCTGCTAAGACCAACCCGATCGACGCTCGTGATGGTTCGCAAGGCACGGTGCAGCAATTCACAACTAGGATGGTGCGCATCTCGTTGGCTCGCAAGATGCATGTCGAAGCACACAAGGGCAAACGGGCAAAGGGAGTAGATGAGCGAGACTCTACTCTAGTTCAGCAATATTTTTTCGCTCTGCCTCGATCTCCAAGTGTCACCAAGCGGATTATTTTAAGAACCTCCCGAGATCTGGCTATGGTGACTTTCTTCCAAAGTAATCCAGTAAGGTCTTCTCTGCGGGGATGGATATTGAGCTTAGAGCAAGAAATCGCCAGAAGTCGATGGAGTCCACCGGTTCGCCAAAACAAAAGCTGCTTTTGGGCCAACAAGAGGAAGATGTGGAAGATGGCAGCAAGCAAAGCAAAGTCTTGGCCGTGTGTGTGGAAGCTCAACCGTGACTCTCTCTCGCGAACGTACCCTCTCCCTACGGTGGCCGTGTATGGAATTGTGTGGCCCCCTCAAAACCCTACGCGAACAAACCTATTTATAGGCCACCGATTAGGGTTTCAATTTTTTCAAATCGATATCCTGGAAAATTTCAAATTCGAGATGATCTTTGATCATTAAAAAAACGGGCTTTGGCCAATTTGCTCGCTTCGTGGGCTTAGTCCGGCCTGTCAATTTAAAACTCAGAACCACTAATTCAAATCCACATGTCACCGGTCCAATAAATAAATGCAAAACATGTAAATTAAAAATAAATGCACCTACATCTATATGCTATGCAATTAATATTTTTTTTAGGGATAAAATTAACCCATAATTTTCTATGCAATAAACAAATAAACTAAATCGCCAAAATTTAGGTGTCAACGGGACTTGATTGCATTTTCAAAAGGGTTAATACCCTGAAAAACCCCAAAATAGTACACATGTGACAAATTTACCCCAAATTATTTTTTTGACCATGAAAAACACCAAACTGGTACGTCTGTGACAAATTTACTCCGACTGATTATAGAAAACCAGAAACTAGTACATTTATGACAAATTTACCCCAAACTAATTTATTCGACCTCAAAAGACCCCAAACTGGTAAATTTGAGGCAAATATATCATCCACTAAATTGGATTAATACCACAAAAAAATCACAAAAATTGTAAAATGTGACAAACGGAGCGTAAAATTCCAAATTGATATACCGGTCAACTATCACGTGTTATTTAACTTAATAATTTGACAGTAAAATTTAACGAAAATTAACAGAGGGTAAATTCGTCACAAGTGTATCGGTTTGGGGTAAATTTGTTAAAAATATACCAGTTTGGGATTTGTGATGGTCAAAAAAATAATTTGAGGTAAATTTGTCACAGATGTACCAGTTTAGAATTTTTTAGGATATTAACCCTTTTTCAAAAATATTTAGGATTTGATTGTACTTTATGAAAGAGTTTTATATTTTAGGGTTTTTTTTTTGGTAAAATAAATCTCAATATACAATATCATATATTTGGTTACAAAATGCATGAAGACTTTTTACTAGTTATGTCCTACAAAAATTGAGATTGGTTTGAGATCTAATAAAAATGAAAAACAAATTTCTTAACCTCACCGTAGGGATTATGATTCCTTTTGTTTTATTGGATTCATAAATCATATGTTCTTTTTCCTTTTTTCTTCTTTACTTTGTTTGTGTTGCCCTTCTTTCTGAGAAAATATTGGGCAGGCCTAGCACTCCACGTAAAGAAATGACCGCTCCACTCTTTGGACTCCACACATTCAAAGGGCCCCACTTGTTATGAGATTTCAAACCCCACTCTCTCTTTCACCCTCCATTACTCTCTCTCCCTCCCCTCTCTCGTGACCTCTTTTAGTTTCCTCTCTCACTAGATTTTTGCAAAATGAGAAATGAAGAATGAAGAAGAAGCTGCTATCATTCATGTAAAAGCAATTAAAGAAATCAATGAAGACTGAACAACCGATCATTTCCATCAATTCACATCGGTAAAATAAAGATGGAAAATCGGGTTAAGATGTCGATTCAAACACGAGGCCTACCAGTTCACTTCAGTGAAATTGAGATGAAAAATCAGGTCAAGATGTCTATTCGAATGTGAGGCTTAAAAATGAGCTGAAAATTTTGGCTATGCACGCTCTATTTTGACTTTTCTTTTGACTAAGCTAGAGAGAGAGTTGGTGCAAGATCATGAAGATGAGTGGGGAGTTGTCAAAAAAAAAAAGAAATGAAGATGAGTGGGGCCCATCGACCAAAAGAGGTAATAGGAGAGGAAGAGAGAAAAAAATGAGGGTTTGAAGTCTGCCGACCGGTGGAGCCCACAGACGCTTGGAGCCCAAAGAGAAGAGCGGCCATTCACTAACGTGGAGTGTTGGGCTACCCAGTATTTTCTACTTTTTCAAACACGTGAACGCAAAAAGTGGCAATGCAGCAATTTACCTTATACCTAAACACCATATCGTAATGGTTCAACGTCAAAAGTGACATGGGATTAAAAAAAAAAAATTGTAAATCATGAACCAACAAAAGGTGTCTAGCAAAGCTAGGTGTCCCTAATCACTTAGGGTATGTTTAGTAACATTTCTATTTTTCTCTTCCCCATAACGAAAAAAGAATAAAAATCTATTTGTGTATGTTAGTTAATTTTTCTATTCTCTAGTGTATATCGATAGTCATGGGATAAATTTAGAACAAAAATAAAAAATAACAAAATCTACTTTTTGTTTCTAAGAACAAAAAGATAAACATTTGGCCCGTTGGTTCGACTTTTGGGGAATGCATTTGCAAAAATGCAAATACCTTTGGGTGAAGGGGTTTTCCAAAATGCAAATATCGTTTGGTAAAATTTGCATTTGTAAAAAGCTTTTATTAAATTAAAAAAATAAAAGAACTATTTGTATTTTTTTTTTAAGTCCTGCCACCAGACCGCCGGATCTGGCATACGGATGGCCGGATCTAGCCCCTAGACGGTCGCCCGACCCAGGCGACGGTCGCCTGGGGTCGCGTGACCTAGGCAACGGCCGCCTGGGGTTGCGTGACCTAGGCGACGGCTGCAACCTCAGCGACAGCTGCCTGGGGTCGTGCGATTCAGGCCATCAACCGCCTGAGGTCCGGCGACGGTCGCGGGGTTGGGCGACCCTCAGGCGGCAGTCGCCGGCGACGCGCGACCCCTTGGCCAGCGATCGTCGGCCTCCGATCGGCTTCTCCACCGGCTGCATGAATAGTGATGAACAATACAACTTGCATTCCGAAAATGCAAGTTCCCAATGGACCATTACCCCTCCATTCCCCCAAAGCCCTTTGAAGCCCCTTGAAGATGCAATTGTATCTCCCCAAAGTCCTCAAAATATTGAACCAAACACCACTTGCATTTGCCCAAACCCCTTTAAAGCCCCAAAACCCTTCCCAATGTTGAACCAAACAAGGCCATTGTCATTTGAGAAAAATAAGCTCAGCATAACCTAATGTCTATCTCTAAACTCTTTCTTAAAGAAGGGTAACTGTTGATACTTTATTTTCAGCTAACGCATCACACAAAGGAAAAAAAAACTTGAAGGGATTTTTTATGGCGATGAGTGCCATTTCTTGCCAAAAAGAGCTGTTTAGCATTTGGATTAGCATTGGCCTTTCAATTACGAGTCGTTTGTACTTTAATTTCAAAAAGTAAAAAGTTAATTTTTTTTGTCAAATTTGACTTTTGCCCAAAAAAAAAGAACCAAAATAGCATCAGCTTCATATTTGAACTTTCAATTTTAGAAAATACGAAAATTTGACCCAAAAATTTTTGGTCAACCTTTTAAAAAAAGCAAAAACAAAAATGGAAAAACTCATAAATCAACATATTTTTACTTCAATTTGACTTATGCGTCATCAATTTTACAAAATTCAAATAGGCATAAACTTTTCCCCAATTCAGAAATTTTGAGATTTAATTGGCCAAAATCAAAATTATTTCATTTCTAATCATCTTTGAGATGATTTCTTTTATGACATTTGATCTATAGGTTGTGACGCATTTAATTGTTAAGCCAATTTGAAATTACAACTCATCGCCAATTTTTTTTTCTCTCATAATGTAGAGCTTTTTTCTCGCGTAATGTAGAGCTTTTTTCTACCCTAATGGTAGTTCACCACTTCAAACCCTAAATTCACCATTATCCAACCTTCGCTTTTCCTCTTCGGCATCATCCACAATTGCGATCGTCCGTTTCTCGGAATTGTGATCTTTCGAAGAATCAGTTTAATTCCCCACTCTTCTTCACCCAAGATATCGTCTTCCTTTACTGTTTCATGGAATTTCGTATTCCCCTGTCTTATCTCCACCCTCCTTGAGGGTTTATCTTCAATTGTTTCCCTTCATTTTACAATCGATGGCCAACCGTTCCTCTTGAACTTGCTTGAACCTTGTTGCATGTACCCTTTCCCCCGCGATAGCCATTTTGGCGCTGTGCCCCATCATCTGCCCTCATGGATGATCACGACCAGGATGAAGCATCTCGGCTGGCTACCCTGTATGTTCTCGACTGGGTCACCTATGGCCGTAGCAAGGGATTGACAATTGGGATGAGGTGCCACTTGTGGAGAAACTTGAAGAATGCAAATTAATGCTGTAGGTCAAATCTTATCCAATCCTTCCATCAATTTTAAGGCCTTTCAAAATATATTGAGGTGTGCATGGAAAACAGACCAGGTTGAATTATCTCGCATGGGAAGCTGGTATCTATGTTGCCAAATTCAAATATGCTTCCGACAAACAGCGAGTTTTTGAAGGTGGTCCGTGGCTCTTCTCTGGCCACTTAGTGATATTTAAACCTTGGCTTCCCAACACGCTGTTGCACTGTTATAATTTCTCCACTTGCGCCTTTTGGGGGCAAGTCTTTGGTTTACCATTGGAGTTGTGTTCTGCACATATAATAGAAAAGGCTGTTAGAAACATAGGCAAAGTTCTGGAGGTTCAGACTGAAAATAAGGAAGGAACATCTCTGCGGGCAGGGAGAGCTAGGGTTGAACTTAAGCTGCAGGAACCTTTGAAGACAAGTCAGCTTATAAGAATAAATGGTAAAGCTTTCTGGTTTGACTTTCGTTATGAGAGACTGTCAAACTTTTGTTATTCCTATGGCATACTCGGACACTATGCAACATATTGTAAGGACATTCCATTTAATGACGCGAAGATGGAGGGTAAAGAAAATATGGCATATGGCCAATGGTTAAGAGCAGAAGTGAGGGAGCATAGCCCATATTGGAAAACTTTCTACGCATCTCAACACAGACTTGATTCGCCAAAAGAAGTGGTACTTGAGACTCCCCTAGCAGCACCCCTCTTAGAACTAGTTCAACCTCCAAGCAATGAAATAAACAGAGCATTACCTCAACCGACAGCTAGACCTCTCCTCATAGGCACAGCCAACATTACTCAACAGCCTCCTGCAGGTCAGCCAACACAAAATATAAACTCAACAGTGACAGATCTAGCACTTGCACCTGTGAAAACTATTCGTGACCTGGGAGTGGCTCTTCCAACCCTAAGAGACCAAAGCACATCAAGCTCAATATCAAAGCAGGCACTACTAAAAAGTTGAAGCGTTATTCCCCTTATGAATCACGCCTACATCAGTATGACAATATTGACGAAACATAACTGATGGACACTTCTATTTTCGAAACTGATGAAGCTGGAAAATGGGCTATGGTGACTTGCCCAAAAAAGCCACCAATTGACAAATGAAATTCTTGAGTTGGACCTGTTAGGGTTGGGCAACCCCCTGACAGTCCGGTCCCTTAAAGCCCTAGTGGCTAAGGAGAGGCCCGATGGTATCTTTTTTATGGAAACCAAAAATCAGCAAGTCTTACTTCAATGTCTGCAAAAACAACTCAAGTATCCTAGCTCCTTTATTCTTAATCCTATTAGTTAGCTGGTGGGCTGGCCCTTTTTTGGAATGACTAGCTAGACATTTCTTTGGCGAGCTCTTCCCCTGCGTTTCTTGATGTTTTATGTACTGATCTCATAAATGGTGTGAGGATGCGTCTAACTTGTCTTCATGCACCGGCCACTTTTCAGCAGCGCCTTCAGTTTTGGGCAACCTTACGACTCATCAGCGCCTCCAACGATCTACCATGGCTTTGTATTGGTGACTTCAATGACATTCTCTATCATTGGGAAAAAGTTGGTAAGCATTTGGCTAACTCGCAGAGGATGCAATCTTTCAAGGATGTATTGCATGATTGTTCACTCATGGACATTGAAAGTAAGGGATGTTCATTTACCTGGATGAATCATAGGGCTGGTGATGATTTTGTTAAGGAAAGATTAGATAGGGCTCTCTGCACTTTGGAATGGCGTCTTACCTTTCCTGAGGCTGAAGTGTTTGCTTTACCAGCTGTGGGGTCGGACCATAGCCCCTTGCTCTTAACTACTGACGGATTACCTCATCGGAGGACTCGGCCCTTCGTTTTCGAAGCCTTCTGGACCCAAGACCCGGACTGCCGAGACATTATAACTCGATCATGGAGATCAAAACATCCAACCAACTCCTCACTTACCTCTAAATTGAAGGTCGTTTCCTCTGCTCTAGCTCAATGGAGTAGAAACAAGTTCTCAAAGGGTCACCAACAACTTGCAGCATTAAAACAGCAACTTCAGCAGTATGTGAATCAAACCCACCACCATTATGATGCGCCACTGATCTCTCACCTGAAATAGCAAATACAAAAATTATGGCAGCGGGAAGAACAATACTGGGCTATGCGGTCTAGGATAAACTAGCTGCGATGGGGGGATAAAAATACTAGATTTTTCCATGCAACTACTATTCAGAGGCGACAGCGCAACAATATTAGTATGCTACAAGATGACAACCAAGTTTGGGTGCGTGACCCTCAGCTTTTAAAACAAATGACAACTGATTACTTCTCTACTCTCTATCAGACAATGGGGCATCGCGACTATGGCCCTATCTTGAGTCAATGTCCTTGTATAATCACGGAGGAAATGAACCTATCCCTGACAGCTCCTGTTACTAAGGAGGAAGTCCGCTATGCAACTTTCCAGTTGGGAGTTACTAAAGCGCCGGGTCCCGACGGTTTAAATGGACTATTCTTTCAAAACCATTGGGATATTCTTCAGGATGACCTAGTGTTATTCGTGCAACAATTCTTCTTATCTAGAGTCATGCCACCTAATCTAAATCGGACTATCATCTCTCTCATTCCCAAGGTCCCTCATCTTGAAAGGCTCGATCAATATCGTCCAATCAGCCTCTACAATTACGCCTACAAAATTATTTCTAAGGTGCTTGCAAACCGCCTGAAGCCCTATTTGTCTAACCTAATATCCAAGGAACAGAGTGCCTTTGTGAGTGGACGACAAATACAAGACAACATCTTAATAGTGCAGGAGGTGCTTCATCATATTAAAATCAGAAAATGCAAGCGTCAATTTCGAGCTGTTTTGAAAATGGATATGCAGAAAGCATATGACTAGGTTGAGTGGGATTTCCTACAAGATTATCTCCTCAAGATTGGTTTTCATACTACATGGGTACATTGGGTTATGCAGTGTATAACGACAGTATCCTTTAGTGTTAAATTTAATGGTGAACAGCTTCGATTTTTCCAATCATCCAGAGGTATTCGACAGGGCGATCCTCTTTCGCCCTATCTATTCATCCTATTGGTGAATGTTCTATCTCATCTTATGAATCAAGTAGTTACCATGGGGCTTCTCAAAGGCATCAAATTGAACAGGTGGTGTCTCACTTTATCTCACCCGTTTTTTGCAGATGATGCAATTTTCTTTTTAGATGGTAAATTACTTGAATGTCAGAATGTGGCCAACATCATCAATCAGTATTGCTTTGCCACTTGTCGCGACCTATTTTTTTTGGTGCACCACCTAAAACTAGGTTAATGGATTACTAAGTCTTTAAGCTTAGCTCGGGCTCTCCCAAGCTCATACCAATTCGCGACTTAAAGTTCAAATATGCAAATAATTATTATCTAAGAGTCGCCACTAATCAGTTTTCGGTAAGTCGATTAGACACCTAAGTAAAATAATGGGAGAATTATTCTACTCTTACGAACCAGAGATCTTTTAGTACGGGAACTTGGTTACACTAGATTTCTCTAATGCCCTTTCGGTACCATTCTTTTTATTTTCAGAAATGTTTTTGCAGGCAACTTGGATTTATTTTAACCTAAATCTCTATCATGCAATATGGTGATCACACGGGTACTCAATCATTATCAAACACTAAATGAATCAAACAACTTGCATCAAAAGAATTAAATGCACAAAGCAAACAATTATTTTTGGGTTTTCTTCAAATTATAATTTTATCGTAAAACATGCATTTTAACTACATGACCTAATTTCACTGACAAACAAATTCTAATTAAATGAACCTATTAACAATCTCATGAACCTAATTCTATATGACGTGCGCATGACTATTCCTAACAAAAACATGCAATCTATTTGGGAGAAATTATCTAAACCTATAATATGCAATCCTAACATGCCATGACGTGCAAAGAATGCCCTAATTCTACATGACATATGCATGATATTTTTTATGTTTTTTTTTTAAAAATTCAAAATTTAAAATTGCCACATAATTAAACATGCAACTTAAATTAAACAAAAACTAACATCCTAAATGAATGCATTTTTTTATTTTATATTTTTCTAAATTCGAAATAAAATCCATATTCTAGATATGCAAGATAACAAGAAATATTCCCAAAACAAACCGAATCCTAGTTCAAATATTTTTTGGATTTTTTTATATTTTCAGTGGTTTTCCAAGACGAGCAATTATCATTATATCTAAACAAATCAAGACATTTAACAAATAAATGATTAAAATAATCAAAAAATAACATGTTGTCTCACAGGTCAAATTAACGATTACTCTAACCCTAGTCATCACAACAAGAAGTTCAAAATAATTAAAAATATGACCCGAAGTCTTACGAATCAAATTAAAAATTATATTGATTCAACAATTAAAATACTATCAAACCCCAAAAATTAATATAATTAAAAAATGATCCGACATCTTACGGATCAAATTAGTAATTACAATAATTTTGGGGAAAACCCTTGCCAGATAATGCTTACAAGATTCATTAAACGAATATTGAGATGCAATGTCCCAATTTAAATAGCTAAACTAAAAAAAATAACTAAAATAAAATAAAATAAATGAAAAAAAAATAAACTAAACTACCTAGGGCTTGGAAACAGCAACGGCAAGTTAGTTGGCGGCTCGGGGGGTTGCTGGTCGATGTCGGAGCTCTGACGTGGCGGGGCATCACGGGGCGCAAGGCTTGCTGCCGGGCACCGGGGAGAGGCGAGCAACGGCGGTGTGGGGGCTGGTGTAGATGCGGGAGGTCAGGAACGGCGGGCTTCAGGGCTCCGACGAGGGCTGGGCAGCAGCAACGACCAGCGGGCAAAGGGCGGAGCAACTCAAAGTCACCGGCGATTGCAATGGCGTGGACGACAGGCCGAGAAGCGCGCAGAGCAAGGGCGTCGTTGCTGGTGCAGAGGGAACCGCCGGGGGTCAGACCAAAGGCGGAGGCATACGGCGGTAGATCGGCGCTCGGTGGAGTCAATGGTTGCTCCGGAGGCGATTCGGCAGCAACGGCGGAGGATCGGCGTCGGGCGGTGGCTTCGTCGGGCCGGTGGAGTTGGGCCTGAGGCGGAGGCGTGCGGCGGTGAGGAGGTGAATCGGCGGTGGGCGCGCAGGTGGGGGTGAACCGGCGGTGGCAGTGGCTTCACGGGGGACCAGCGACGCGGCTGGTGAGCGGTGGCAGCCGAGGCGCTTCCGGCGGGAGCTCGGCGCGGAGGAGACGGCCACAGCAGACGCACACCAGCGGAGACTTCCAAGGAAGACAATGAACAGTCCCTTTTGATTTTTCCTCTTTTTATTTTTTTTTTTCTTCCTGCTGCATGTCCTTTCCCCCCCTTCTCTGTTGCACTTTCTGCTTTTTGCTTTTTCTTTCTTCTTCACCGAGCGAAGACCACGGACGGCAATTCCTTTCGCTTTTCCTTTTTTGATTTCCAAAACCCTCCAAAAGCAAAAACCGAACCCCCCGAGTCGCATGTGCGTATCTCTTTTATAGGGAAAATTTAGGATTTTAATTTCTTTTTTCGAAATCAACATCCACAATATTTTTTCACAAATTTTTCACATATTGATAACGATTCAAGATTTCGATAAGATTATTCTTTAACTCCAAATCTTGCAAAGATAAACCGCAATATTTTTTCACACATCTGCCCTATCCCAAAAAAATTCATATCCCGGAAAAATTTCAAAATTTCTATTTTCCCACGAGATAATTTTCGATCATTTAAAAAACATGGGCTTGGGCCGACTTGCTCGCTTCGTGGGCTTAGTCCAACTAATTTGAACCCATCCGTTACCGGTCCAATAAATGTAAAAATGCAATCTATATGCTATGCAATATATATTTTTTTTTTCAGTGATAAAATTAACCCTTAATTTTCTATGCAATAACTAAATCGCCAAAATTTAGGTGTCAACAGCTGCCCCTCTTTGAAAGTGAGCTCGTAGAGGTTGCCTTTAAAGACAAATTGAAACCTAAATTTTGAAGGTGCCCCTCTTTGAAGGTGAGCTTGTAGATTTGATCTTGTTTTTTTGTTTTTTTTTTGTTTTTTGTTTTTTGTTTTTTGTTTTTTGTTTTTTTGAAAAATGAATCCCATTTTGAAATGCAATTTATGTGATGCATGATAATGCTAATGCAAATGATAGAGGAACCTACCTAGAATAACTTACCTTCGAGGAGGATAGAGTAACTCAAGATAGTTGGTGTTATATGTCCAGGACCCGTACCATTTTACGGTCGCCTAGAATAGTAACATGACTTTACAAAGAGACTGCTTTCCTAGGACCCGTACCATTCTACGGTCGCCTAAACAGGGATTCACTTTCTAGGACTCGTACCATTCTGCGGTCGCCTGAATAGGGAAATAAATGTTGTCTATGACTTATACCATTCTATGGTCGCCTAAACGAAGATTTACCTTCCAGGACCCGTACCATTCTATGGTCGCCTGAATAGAGAAATAAATGTTGTCTAGGACCCGTACCATTCTACGGTCGCCTAAACGGGGAAATAAATGTTGTCTATGACCCGTACCATTCTACGGTCGCCTAAACGGGGAAATAAATGTTGTCTAGGACCCGTACCATTCTACGGTCGCCTAAACTAAGGTTTTGCTTAGCTAGGACCCGAACCTTTCTTCGGTCGCCCAACCTTGCAACAGAGATCATTTGACCAGGACTCAAACCTTTCTTCGGTCGCCTTAATCAGACTGAATCTGGAGAAAAATCTTTGGGGTTCAACTCCATCGAGTGTCGGCGTAAAGGACTCTGGGCTACGAAAGCACGCCAGGTCAGGAACTAGGGACACCGGGCTATGGAAGCACGCCGGGTCAACAAATAAGGACATCGGGCTATGGAAGCACGCCGAGTCGATGAAAGGGACTCTGGGCTACGAAAGCACGCCAGGCCAATATAAAGGACATTGGGCTACGAAAGCATGCCGGGTCGATATAAGGGACTCTGGGCTACGAAAGAACGCCAGGTCAGAACTGGACACCGGGCTACGGAAGCACACCGGGTCGATGAAAATGACTCTGAGCTACGAAAGCACGCCAGGTCAATATAAAGGGACACCGGGCTACGAAAGCACGCCAAGTCAATATAAAGGGACACCGGGCTACGAAAGCACGCTGGGTCGATAAAGAGGGACTCGGGGCTACAAAAGCACGCCAGATCAGGAATTGGACACCGGGCTACGGAAGCACATCGGGTCAATGAAAAGGACTCTGGGCTACGAAAATACGCTAGGTCAATGGACTGGACACCGGGCTATGGAAGCACGCCGAGTCGATGAAAATGACTTCACTACGAAGCACGCCGGAGTCAATATAAATGAACACCAGGCTACGAAAAGCACGCTAGGTCAATATAAAGGGACACCGGGCTACGAAAGCACGCTGGGTCGATAAAGAGGGACTCTGGGCTACAAAAGCATGCCAGGTCAAGAACTGGACACCGGGTTACGGAAGCATGCCGGGTCGATGAAAAGGACTCTGGGCTACGAAAGCACGCCAGGTCAATATAAAGGGACAGCTTGACCGAGTCAAGTGTTGATGCACTTGAGAGAGAATACCTGCACAATGACAAGTATATGGGCAGAGATATACTTACCTGGTGATATCTCCGATTCTTAGGGATATGTCTTCTGAAATTTAGATATCCCGTGGAGGTCTCTCACCTCCG